>JADBJO010013160.1:0-15000 GCA_016801955.1 Conus betulinus
CCACTTTGTTTTCCTATGCAGCCAGGAAAAAAGCCCACATATTTGATGAGGTTCACAGTGATATAACATGATGAAGATAACATCACAGACAGTGACACGAATGATGGGGAAATGTACATGAAGATGTGAACCGAAGCAATGACACGAATGATGATGATGATGAGGGAGGAGAGGAGAGGAGGTGCTGATGATGATATTATGATGATGATTATGATGATGATGCCATTGTCACAAATAATGATGATGACGACGATAATGATTGATGATGATGATGCCGTTGTCGCAAATAATGATGATGATAATGATGAGAATGATGAAGATGAAACAGAAGAAGATACGAAATACGGCATGATGATGCTGATAATATTTCTGATTGCATGTTGGGAGGTGGAAAGGAACTTCCTCATGGAAATTCTTGACATTAGAATCACTGACTCCAACAAAAAAATATGGTTGAATCATGATTCGCTGACAAAATTTTTTTTTGCATCAAGATTTGATTTCTCATTTCACCTTGGAATTTTTATGCCTTGCAAACAGGATGAGGGCCATATCTGGAATGTTCCACGTCTAAAATTGTATCAGACAATGAAAAAAAAAAAACGTTGCTCCAAATGTCATTCCGAATTTGAACTCTCTCTCTCTCTCTCTCTCTCTCTCTCTCTCTCTCTCTCACTCACACCACACACCACACACACACACATACACACACACACCAAAACTAAAATGCACATCTTGCCAAAATGAACGAGCTATATATCTACAATGTGGTTCGTTATTGACATACTGAAGTATTTAGGGTACATGACAGTCCCCTTTGCAAAGATCTGGCAGCGACACAGCCTGTAGGCTACATTTATTTACGGAGTTATGTAGCAATTAGCATTTTAAAGCAGCATGATTTTCATTTCTAGTTTTTTCATTTTATATCGCCCAGCAAACCACAGAGGGTTGTGTCTGGACTAATGCCACTACAGACCGTTTTTTAAATAAAGGAAAAAAAAAAAGACGGCAAACACCCCATCCAAAATCTGCCATTTTATTATAACAAAGGATTTGAGAGTAACTATCAACAGAATCATCACACACACACACACGCAGGCACGCACACTGCCACCCTCCCACACACCAATAGTACTACATGCGTGTCCTAACACGCGTCATTTTCATGTCACAGCCCGTCGTCCCCCAAGCGGCCATATTAGGGGGCTTTTCCCTCATCAAAACCGTTTGTATGCAAACAAGAACGAAGTAAATAAATAAAGCAATAAATTCCTTTCCAGATATGCTAAGAAAAAAAAAACGGTTGTCTTAAGATATATTTCCTGAAAAGTCTAAAAATATAGATATATACAAATGGTCGCGCGCGCGCGCGCGCGGCACACACACACACACACACACACACACACACACACACACACAGTGACCCATCCACATCTTCACACACACACACACCACACACACACCACACACACACACACACACACACTTTCACACATCTCTTTCAAACACATGTTCTAAAAACGCACATGTTCTAAATAAATATATATATATATATATATAGATATTATATATATATATATATATATATATAATGCTGAACAATTAAGTAGTGGGGGAAAATGTATATCATAAATATGATAACCCTTCACTATCTGCATGAGGAAACTATCGCAATTCCTCACGATAAAATAAAAGGATAAAACAACGGATCTCAAAACCGCTTGGTTGACTTCTTTTCCTTCTTATTTTTATTTTGTCCAATATTACGGTTCCCCCAAAACGTGTTACATAAAAACAGTGAACTAAAAAATGATAAAGGAAGAGTTTAAAGTCTAAGAAGAAGTAAGTAGCAAGCAAGCAGGAATAGAAACTAAACAGAATGATAGGACAGATTAGGAAAAATCACAGGAATGTACTGATGAACATGAGAAACTACACTGGAACAAACTGGATCGACTACCAGTAGTAAGGGCCCTCAGACTGTTGATAAAACAAACCATCATGGTTCTTTCAGAGTAACAGTGTTGCTTATAGCCCAGCCGACCGCAAAGGGCCATATCAGAGCTGTCACCACGTTAAAATCAACTCACAAATCATCATAAAAAATAAAAAAAAACTTTCACACATCTCTTTAAAATGCATGTTAGAAAATAATGCATGTTCACACACTGCAACAGTGATGACTGCAACAGAACAACTTTTGCTAGACCTAATATAGGAACAGCAATGGGCCCTGCACATGCGTGCGATTATGTACCGTTTTATGGAAGAGCTAGATAATAAACTTGTAAATGAGTGCCAGTACTTTACCGACATCCTTACTACCAAAAAAAAGAAAAGAAAAGAAGAAACTCAGTTATTTACTGAAGCAGATTTAGAGATGAGTTTATCATCATGCCAAACAGAAATCATATCAAATACTTTGAAAGGCATCCACACCAACTATGTCCGGAGTCTACCATGTGGACTATTTCAGGTGAAAACAAGCACAATATCTGGATGTCACAGTTTCTCTTAAAAACGGGAAAATATTTTATTTTTTTTTTTTTTTTTCAAAATGTTCAGTTATTTGCCTCCGTCTTCGTGCCACGCCCCATCTGTTTTTAAAGGGATAGCGAGGGGCATTGGTACACGCCTTAGAATGATCTGCAGTAAAGGAGGTTCTTTAAATAATAGGATCATGGAATATGCCAAGTGCCTAGCGCTCTCAGGATGGAATTACAGAAAGGCTGTGGAAGAAATGAAAATAGGGGCAAATAAAAACAGATTGAGACCGTTGAACAAGACACAAAAAGGAAGACAGGGAAAGATCGCTGGATCACTATGTTTGATCACAGGCTGCCTGCGAAATCTCATTATTATTAAAAAGAATCTTGACCTTCTATATAGCAACCCTGAAAATAAAAAAACTGTTCCCAAAGCATAACCTAATAGCAGCAGATAAAAGGAAAAACCTGACAAATGTACAAACCAACACTACCTAAAAGGTTAAACTGAATATGGTCCATTCCCTAGGCCTGGTTTTGAGACATGTACCAGAAAATGCGATAGAAATGCGCTCTCATTCTGAGAACACCAGTCAGATTGTGAGTAAGTGGTGTGGAAGAACGTAGAAAATTAGAAAAAATCTCCTGTAGTACAGAAAATGTCATATACGTAGCCCCAAGCAAAAACATGGAGACGTACCAGCTGCGGAGTGATCGGTGGATCACAGAACATGTGGCGCCTGTCACTTCGCGGTCTGGCCGCCCGGGCAAGTCTAAGCCAGCCTCAGAACAATGGGGGGGGGCGCCTTGACATCCGCTTGCTGACCGACCCCAATTTGGAAATGCCATATTGAACGGGCCCCCACGAGGGATAAGCCATCCCCAGGGTGGGGAGTATGAGCATTCGGACATACTGAGCGTAATGGACACTGGGGAAGGTATTCTTGGGTTTCTCTCCCCGCGGGGGACGCCCATGAAGACTGTTTCCCAGGAAACACCAGAATGCGCTGTCCGGACCTCTTCCTCTTCCTTGGAGCGGCTGCCTGGTGTGGTAAGGTCTGACACGGGAGTTGAGGCCAAAAGTACAGTCTCCTCCCAGGAAGTGGTATTCCCGAGCGGAAGTCTAGAGCGCCTCGTTAAGCGGGCAGCCTCAACACATCGCGGGGCTCTAGTAAAGTTCCCAAAACTGGCCCAACAGAAAGTGGACCTGCATTCCACCTTCCGTACTTTTCTGGAGGACTGCGAGTGAGGAGGCAGAAGAACACTTCTCGGCTTCGACCCCGAGGAGGAGGAGACAGGCTAAAAAGCCTAAGGCTATTCCCAGTGCCACCTTCACTCCTCCTTCGATCGAGCCGAGGGAGGTCGTCCCTGTAGCCAGTCAGATCGGCCAGTTGAGTCTTGGGAGGAGGAGTGTATGGTACCGGGCTGCCAAGAGCCAGTAGGGGACCTGAAGGTGCATGCCTTCATGCATCACCTCCCTGGAGTCTTCGATGAACGGCTGTCCCCAACTCAGAAAATGTGCTGAAGTGGCGTAGGAAGGCGTTGCTGCAGGCCATGGACTGGCTGATTATGTTGTCGTCTGGTCGCTGGGAGGACTTGGTTCGGTTCCTCAACATGCAGCGTCTCCTGTCCACCCTGAAAGATGCACGCATCTCGGATGGGCAGCGGAGGCTATGACAGCTTTCTGTCAGTATATTGGGAAGCCGGTGCCGACTACCTTCCAGTTGTACCCCGGCAGAATTGCCAGCCGTGTTAGTCCCTTGGAGGGTGGTGCTGCTTCTGGTGGCGCGGATGGACCACCTGGAGAGCGAGTACTGGCGGGAATACTATCCGACGCCGGAGGCCTTTGAGCCTGCCCAAGCAGCCATGGTACCCGATACCCATTTCCCGCGGGCATTTTGATGCGCATTTTCCACCTGATAGAACTATCCGGACCATGCGGCTCCCGCTGGACTCCAACCTACAGGCTGTGCTGGATGGGACCTTTGTGAAGATGGAAAAACGGGTCCGGTTGGTAGGAACTTGTGCCTCCTCCTGTGATCCCGTCTCCTACCCCCTCCTCCAAAGATCTCGCCCAGTACCCTGAGGATATGGTGATAGCGGCTGGGCTGCATCTGAAGCATTGTGCGGAACTGGCTGGTCGAGATGTGGAGCAAGTCCTTTTGAAGCTGCGGGAACTTGTCTCATCGCCACGGGTGGCTGCTGTGGGCGAGATTGCACTCGACCACAGCATACCAATTGAGACCTGGTCCCAGCAAGCTGTAAATCTCCGCAGAATTATGCCCTTGGTTGCACCCCACCATGTTCTCGTGCTGCATTGCCGAGGGATGTCCGGAGATGATGGGGCGGAGGCCTACCTCCAAACACTGTGCCTGGTCCGGAAGGGAGTGCCCCGGGAGCAGCGTGTTTATGTTCACTGCTTCACTGGGGACGAGAACGTCCGTGACCGGTGGGTGGAGGCCTTCCCCAACGTCCATTTTGGCTTTACCCGGCTGGCCAGGTCCTTTAACCAGGACCAGGCCAAAGCTCTAGGTTGGATGGACCGGGACCATATCCTGCTGGAGACAGATGCTCCATATTTCCACCCCAGAAAGACCCAGTGGTCTGCACCCAACCAGCTCTTCCAGGTGGCCGACTGTTGTTGCACCGATGCTGTCAATGCCCGTGGAGGAGCTATTGGACCTGACTGCCGACAACGCTCTGCGTCTCTTCAGCTGTTAGAGACATGCGGATGCCAGCCGGACCTGGGCTCTTGTTAGGGAACTACACTCGCTAAAGCTTTTTTTTCATAAAGTCGGGGAGTGTAGTGACGCACGCAGTGCGCATACGCACCCGGTTCACTACCGGAACCGGAGGGTGCATCTCGCATGAGCAGTGCTCACTTAGCAGACGACGACAGGGCGAAGATCAAGCTGGGCATTCGGCTTGTGACCCCCGGCAAGTCGACATCTCAAGCACTCAGCTCCCGACGTCAAGAAATCTACACCAGTCTCTACCGAGTACCCAAGTCGACGCCCGTCCCTACGCCAAAGCAGCGAGTGACGTGAGGCGTCGTCTTGAGACCACACCGATTGACGACCCGGGTGCGGACTGCAACCAGTCTCCGCGCCCAGCCAACTACTTGACAGACCAGACGTGGCACTTATAGCCTTCCCCTGGTCACACCATTAGCTGCTTGACCCTCAGACGCGGGCGAACGGCCTGGACAGAGCGTGTCGCAGACTAACCACCACTCGCCGTCCCAGCTACTGAAGGGCGAGTTGCACTGTGGTGTGTGTGTGCATGTGTTTGTGTGTCTGAGAAGTAGTTACGATACTAGAACAGTTAAAACACTGGACAGACATGTCACACTAAGCCACCCTTTTGAAGTGTAGGGTAAACACTTTACCACCATTCGCCGCTCCAGTTACTGTAGGTTAAGTTGCACTGTGTGCGTGTGTGTATGTGTTTGTGTGCATGAGAAGTAGCCACGATACTAGGGATAGTTAAAGCACTGGATAGATGACATGTCACACTAATCCATCCTTATAAAGTGTAGGGTAAACACTTTAGTAAGTAGTGATAAAGTAAAGTTGCAGCGCTAAGTAAGGTTACATGTCACACAAAGCACCCTTTTTGAAGTGTACACTTTAGTTTTTATTGTTTGTGCCCTGCGTTTTTGTTTGAACCTGGACATTTAGACATGTGCTGAGACCAGTTAAGGTAAGACTACGGAATCGAGTTATAACTTTTCAAATCAATTAAATATTTTGCTTTTCCTACTACTGCTGCTGCTTCTTCGTCTTCTTCTGTCTCTCTCTCTCCCTTTTTTTCCCCTCCCTTTCCCCTCTCTTCCTTCTTTTGTCCTCCCTTTTCCCCTCTTCGTGCTTCTTTTTCTTCCCCCTTTTCCCTGCGTGGTCTTGTTCGCCATCTTCTTCTCCCCCCCACCCCCCTCCTTTTTACTTTTATCGTCTTCTTTTTCGCCCCCCTTCTTCTTCTCTCCCCCCTCTCGTTCCTCCCTCCTCTTTCCCCTCTCCTCCTCCCCCTTCCCCCTTCCCCCCCCCCCCCTTCCCCTCCTCCCCCTCCTTGTTCTCGTTCTGATTGTTCTTGTGCTTAATCTTGTTTTTTTCTCAATTCTCTCTCTCTCCTCCTCCTCCTCTTCTTCGACTTCTCCTCTTTCTTTCCTATTATCACTATCATGATAAAGGATTACGAATTCGCTTACATTGATATCTATTTATGCATTACAACATGCAATGGAATGGGTTTAGTGTAAGGCATATGCGTTTTTTATGCATATATGTAATGTTATAAGATTGTTTTGATACCTTATTCTTTTATCCATCACTAGCGAGACAGAATGACAGTACAATTTCAATCAAAAGTATGTAAACCGTATTGAGTAATCTGATTATGTCCACCAATTCGCTGAATATCTATTACTTGTATATAATTGTCTAATTACAGTGCAATCGTTGCCTTCACCCTCTTCTTTCGAATCTGCCGTTAAAACAATTTTTTTATCAGTCGTAACCCACCCCCCACCCCACCCCACCCCCCTTTTCCAAGTGTCTGAGTGGGTTTTGCATGCACGCGTGAGTGCCTGGTGGTCGTGTCGCTTGTACGTGCAGGCTGTGTTGATGCGAGTGCGTGCGTGCGTGGGTGTCCGTGAGCGTGGGTGTGTGGTCACGCGTGAGCATGTGTACGTGCGCGCTCCTGTGCGCATGTGTGTGTGCGTGTGCGTGTGTGTGCTGTTCGTCAGGTACAGCGCTTAGATCCCTAATTTTTAGAGAATACGCGCTATATAATTAACATTATTATTATTTCATTGTTAGATATCAGTATCTGCAAGGTCTCTTTTGGTATTCATGAACCGACGTGTGAGGATTCCCCCGCTACCCCACAATCCCCCCCCCCCCCCCCCCCCCCCCCCCCCCCCGTTCCCCCGCTACTTTTTCCGTTACAACCCATCTTTCCACACCTCCTTCCCCCTCTCCCTCCCTCCACCCCCTCTCCTCCTCCTTCCCAACCCTCACTTCCTTACCTGTCTCCCCTAACACTCGCTTTCTACTTTCAATCCTCTTTCAGTGCAACCCCTCCTTTCCCTCCCCTTGCACCTTTCCCATTCTTAGACTCCTCCTTTTCCCACCCCCCACCCCCTTTATATTTTTTGTATTTTTAATTATTAATTTGTTTTTTTTACTCTCCGTCTAACCCCCTCCCCTGACCTGCACCCCCCCCCCCCCCCCAAATTCATTTTACATTCTTTATCCCCCCCCCCCCCTCCTCCCCCGTCCACCATCAATATCATATTCTTTTCTGTATTTTGATATGCTGAATCTGACATCTGAAACAATAGAATTCTAGGTCAGATGTTTGGAATTACGCTCGTTCGTTTGAAATACCCTTTTATACGTCTATACCCTTTTAATACATCTACACCTTTTTTCTAGAAGAAAAACTTAATCTTGTGTAATTGAATTCTCATTCTCCCCCCCCCCCCCCCCCCCCCCCCCCCCCCCCCCCCCCCCTTCCCGCCTGTTCCATGTGTGTGAATGCATGAATATGCTAACTCTTCCTGTATTTCCCTTCTCCTGCCCACCCCCCCCCCCCCCCCCCCCCCCCCCCCACACACACACACACACACACACACGCACGCACACAGTTTGATGACATGGTGCATATGTCTGCAGCTCTCCTGTCACAGAAGAAGGTCCTTTTTTTGGGACCGAAATACTGGATAAACATAAAAAGGATGAGAAGTCAACCAAGCGGTTTTGTGATCCATTGTTTTTTCTTCTATTTTATCGTCTCATGACAAGAAAAAAAAACGGACCTCGGCAGTGAGAAAGTGGTGCTTCTGGATTTTAAAGGTTTATACGTTACACACACACACACACACACACACACACACACACACACCCCACATTATATATATATATATATATATATATATATATATATAATATATATGATACATGAACAAAGCTACATAACCCATCACAGTTTGTTACTGAAACATTTGCAATGGCGTACCGACAACAGGACTTTGCACAGATTTGGCAGCAACAAGACTCGCTCTTTTATACATACAGTTACAATGGAAACTGGCTATATAGAGATACACAGCAACTGGCATTTCGATCGGCACTATTTCATCTTTCATTTTTATGTTACAGCCCAGTCCAGCCAACCACAGAGAACTACATCTGGGCTGTTAGTATGTCAAAATAGCCTTCATGTAAAAAAAAAAAAAAAAAAAGAAAGAAAGAAACATGATGTGCAGAAAACGCCCCCAAATCTGCCATTTCAATAAGCAAGAAGGAATGCTTAACACTGATATCTATTTCACACATATTATAACACACACACGCACACACACACACACACACACGCACACGCACACACACACACACAAGCTGTAAGATTCATTCATCACGGTATGGTTCGTCACTGAAATATTTGCAGTGGCATACCAATGGTAGGCCATTGCAACTCAACCCTGTTTGTTTGTTTTTTTCTACATAGAGTTACAAAGCAACTGTCATTTCAATCGGCACCATTTCATCTTTCACTTTCATGTTACAGCCCAGCTAACCACAGAGGGCCATACCTCGGCCGTTAGAATGTCAAAACAGCTTTATGTTTAAAAAAAAAAAAAAAAAAAAAAAAAAAAAAAACCGTAAAGAAACCACCCCGGCAATTGTCATTCCAAACATGCAAAACGAAAAGGACTTGGTGCCGCCATCAATTTAACACAATCTTATTTCAGAACACACACACACACACACACACACACACACACACACACACACACACGTGTGTGTGCATGCATGCACAAACGCACATCTACACACAGTGACCCATCACACACACACACACACACACACACACACACACACACACACACACACACACACGCGCGCGCGCGCGCGCGCGCGCGCGCAAGCACGCACATGCTCACGCGTGCGCACACTCGCACCCACACTCAATAACACATGAACAAAACTATAATTTTTCACAGTTGTGTTCGTTACTGAAATATTTGCAATACCATACCAATGGAAGGCCACTGCAAAGATTTGGCAGCAACATAACCTGATTTTTTCTACACGGAATTACAATGTGACTAACATTTCAATCGGCACCATTTCATTTTTTACTTTCATGTTTCAGCCCATTCAACCACAGAGGGCCATACCTGGGCCGTTAGCATGTCAATGTTGCTTTCATGTGAAAACAAATGTGCAGAAGATACCCCCAAATATGGTATTCCGAACATGCAAAGAGAAAAGGACTTAATGCCGTTTATCTACTTGACACACAATCTTATCACAACACACACACGCGCGCGCGCTAGAATGCATGCATGCACACATGCACATCTATGCGCAGACAGTGAGCCATCCACCATCACACACGCACGCGCGCATGCACAGGCGCGCATGCACGTACACACCTTGTAACACAAGAACAAAGCTTATACAACTCATCACAATTCGGTTCGTTACTGAAATATTTGCAATGGCGTACCAAATAAGAGGCTATTGCAAAGATCTGACAACACGGCCCGACCTTTTTCATACATACAGTTACAAAGGAACTGACATTTCACTCGGCACCATTTCGTCTTTTACCTTCATACCACAACCCAGCCAACCACCGAGGGCTATATCTGGACTGGTGACTGTCAAGCTTGCTTTCATGTGAAAAAAAAGCAAAAAAAAAAAAAAAAAAAAAACCTGACGAGCCAAAAAAAAAACCCACCCCCAATACCTGTCATTCCAAATATCCCAAAAATCAAAGGATTCAATACCGCTAACTAGTTAACTAAAGATGCTCCCAGGATTCACCGAAAGGGGGAGAGAATGATGAATCCATCGGTGCTCAACCAATCACGACTGCAAATCCCAAACGGACTACGAACATGGACCAAATGGAATATCCATGTGTCTGTGGAAAGCGTTTCGCTACCACCCGTGGCATGAAGATCCACAGAACAAAGATGGGATGTGTGAAGACTCATCTGAATGAGCAGCAGCGCACTGCATCAGCAGATAAGACGTCGGAAGACCAAGGCCAGGATTTAAACCACAGTGCCAAGGACATCCACGCTGTTGGTTCGGATGAGGGAATTTGCACAGGCCCTCGATGCCAGGCGCCTGAAACTCAGCCTGCCACGAGCAAACGAGACTGAAGATTGGGAGAAACTGGATGCAAAAATTGTCCAAAGACTCGATGCACTGATAGGGAAAAGCACCCTGGAACATAAACTAGCCACATATGGGGACATTGTGTATGCCACATGTAGAGACGCCTATGGAGCAAAACTACCCAAAGAGAAAACACCTCCAAAGAAATCCAGACGCCAAGAAGAGATGGACAAGATCAGGGTCCAAAAAGAAAACCTCAAGAAGCAAATGAAGACTGCTCTGCCAGCTGAAAAACAAGGCTTGGAAAAACTCTGGGAAGACCTGAAAGCAAAACACAGTGCCCTCAGCAAAGCAGAATCTGCGAGGAAGAGGAAGAGCAAAAAGAAGAAGACACAAGAGCGTTTCTTCAGAGACCCCTCCCAGTTTGCCAGAACTCTGTTTCGAGCAGCAAAATCTGGGACCCTAAGTGTGGACAAAGGAGTTCTTGAGCAGCATCTGAGAAAACATACTCTGACTCACAGAGCAAAGCACCACTCGACATTCAAGGTCTGGTGTGGCCAACCAACCCTGAGGAACAGTTCAATGACAAGCCTCCAACGTTGGCGGAAATCAAGAAGGTGGTCGACAAAGCCAGAGCCAAATCATCACCAGGGCCAAACGGAATACCTTACCAGCTGTACAAGAAATGTCCCAAGGTGCTGGAGTGGCTCCACAGGCTGCTGCGATCAGCTTGGAGAATCAGAAGATCAGCGGCCAGTGGATGACGGCAGATGGTGTGTACATCCCCAAAGAGCAAAACTCAAGTGACATCAGCCAGTTCAGGCCAATATCACTACTGAACGTCGAAGGAAAATCTTCTTCTCTGTCATGGCAGCAAGGCTGACCAAGTACCTCATGGAAAACAAGTACTTGGATGTGTCAGTCCAGAAAGGTGGCTTCCAGGCGTGGCTGGCTGTGTAGAACACGCCACAATGATCTGGGACGCAATCCAAAGAGCAAAACAGAAAAGAGAGACCTGGACGTAGTGTGGCTCGACCTGGCAAACGCATATGGATCTGTACCCCATGAGATGATACAGTTGGCTCTTAAGATGTACCATGTGCCAAAGAACATCCGCGACATGCTCAAGAAGTACTTCAATGGCTTCTCAATGCGGTTCTCTACCAAGGAGTACACAACAGATTGGATCAACTTGGAAGTGGGCATTGCAATGGGCTGTGCCATTTCCCCAATACTGTTCGTGTTGGCAATGGAAGTCATCTTGAAAGCAGCAACAAGCAACGCAAGACAAACAGACCTTGGCGATGGATACAAGATGCCCCCTCTCAAGGCCTTCATGGATGACACTACAGTGATTTCATCCAGAGAAGACGAGACACGTCACGTGCTGGAGAGGCTGGACGACATAGTTGCCTCATCCAGAATGAAGTTCAAGCCAAAGAAATCACGGAGTCTCTCACTGAGGAAAGGAAAAGTGGCCGAATCTGTGGTCTTCAGTGTTGCCAACCAGACCATTCCAACAGTAACAGAAGAGCCAGTCAAGAGCCTTGGAAGATGGTATGATGATACGCTGAAAGACACACGAAGAGCAAAAGAAACCAAACAGATGTCGGAAGAAGGCTTGGAGACCATTGACCATGTGGGCTCCCTGGCAAATACAAGGTCTGGTGTCTGCAGTTCATGCTGATACCAAAGCTCCTATGGCCTCTGATGATATACGACATCTGCACCAGCATAGTGGAGGCAATGGAATCCAAAATCAACAAGTTCACAAGGAAATGGCTTGGTGTCCCACCCTGTCTGACTGACATAGCGCTATACTGTCGCCAAGCAAAGCTGAAACTACCACTGAAATCCATCCTGGAGGAATATAAAGCAGGAAGATCAGACTTCAAAGCATGCTGAGGACTCAGGAGACAAGGTGGTTGAAGCAATCAAGCCCCAGCTGAAGACAGGCAAAATGGAAAGTTCAAGAGGCGATGGATTCTGCAAAAGAAAGTCTCAAGATCAGAGAAATAACAGGACACACACAGACCAACAGACAAGGACTGGGGGTGACCAAAACTGAATGGTGGTCAAAGGCCAAAGGAAAAGCCAAAAGAGACATGATGATTCAGGAGATGAGAAAAGAAGAAGACCAACAAAGACTCCAAAAAGCAGTCCAGCAGAGCCAGCAAGGGCAATGGACAACGTGGGAGAATGCACTCCAAAGAAGTCTCACTTGGAATGACATTTGGCACATGGCCCCTCTCAGGATCAGCTTCATTCTCAGATCTGCATATGACCTTCTGCCTTCAAATGCAAACCTGGTGAAGTGGGGAAAAACAGACGATCCTTCATGCCCCCTTTGCCATGAAAAACAAACTGTGAGCATGTCCTAAGCTCATGTAAAGTAGCCCTGGCTCAAGGAAGGTACACATGGAGGCACAACCAAGTGCTCAAAGAGATGTACAAGTAGTCTGGGCTAGTACCAACAACACAAAAGGGAAAATCAGGACTCCAAAGCACCCGCAACATTCTTCACGGCAGGAGGCAGCGAATCATGGCCAAGAACAACAGTGCCACTCGGAACATGCAGGCAGAGTCTGCTGGACGGGGCAGATGACTGGGAGTGCACAGCAGACCTCCCAGAATGGAATAGTCACCCAGAGATTATCAGCAAGAGTGGCATGAGACCAGACATAGTATTACACTCTCAGTCAACCAAGCAGCTGATCATGATCGAGCTCACGGTGCCATATGAGAACAGAATGGAGGCAGCTCAGATCTACAAGACTGAAAAGTATGCTGATCTCTGGCAAACAGCCTGAGGAGAGAAGGCTATCAGGTCAAAGTCCTCACTGCAGAAATTGGAGCTAGGGGGTTTGTGGGAACGTCTGCATACAGCCTCATGAAACAGCTCTCAGTTGCAGGGAGGGAAAAAACCAAAGCCCTGAAAGCAATGGCAGAAGCGGCAGAGAGGTGTTCAAGTTGGATCTGGTCAAGGAGGAACAAAAGTGAACTTCATAAGGCTTAACTTTCCTACAAATACAGGTGTCCCTGTGGCAGTGGTTAGTGCGCGAGTCATTAAGTGGAAATGAGCATGTCCAGAAGGGCATGGGTTCGAATCCCAGTCATGGCTCATCCCAAGATGGAAAAAAAAAAAAAGGGGGCAGCAGAGGGGGACATCCGGAGTCATGAACCGGGTGTGGCCCAACCCCCCTAGAGTGTCAGGAGATAAGGGCCGAAAAACTCGCTTGAAGGGGCTTTTCGTTACTGAAATATTTGCAATGGCGCACCGATGTAATGCCATTGCAAGGATCCGACAGCAACACATACCATGTTTTTATAAGTGGAATTACAAAGCAACTGGCGTTGCAATCGGCACCATTTCATCTTTCATCTTCATGCTACAGCCCAGCCACCACAGAGGGCCATACCTGGGCTGTTATAGAATGTCAACATCGCTTTTATTTTAAAAACAAAGGACGTACAGAAAACGCCCCCAAATCCGTCATTTCAAATATGCAAAAAGAATAATGACTTAATACTGTTACCTATTAGACACAATCTTATTTCACACACACACACACACACACACACACACACACACACACACCTACGCACAGACAGCGACCCATCCACCATCTCTCTCTCTCACACACACACACACACACACACACACACACACACACACACAACCTTATAAACACATGAACAATGCTATGTAACTGATCACGGCATGGTATGTTTACTGAAATATTTGCAATGGCGTACCACTGATAGGCCATTGCAAGGATTTGGCTGCAACAAGACCTGATCAATTATACAGAGTTACAAAGCAACTGGCATTTCAGTCGGTACCATTTCATTTTTCATTTTCATATTACGGCCCAGCCGTCCACAGAGCGCTATACCTGGGCTGTTAGCATGTCAAAAGAGCTTTTATGTTAAAAAAAAAACTGACGTGCAGAAAACGCCCCCAAATCTCTCATTCCGACATGCAAAAAGAAAAGGACTTTATTTCACACAATCTTATTTGAGCACACACACACACACACACACGCGCACACACAGTGACCGCCACCCTCACGCCTTTATATCCACCAGCAGGCGTGCCCTAATACACATGAACGCAGTTACACATCTACAGTCTATAATAGTATGGTTTGGTACTGAAATGTTTGCAAATGGCTAAAAAAAAAAAATATATAAAAAAACCGCTTGCAAAGATTTGGCAGCAACACGACCAGTTCATTTGTCCGCAGAGCATTAACGTTAGTGGTACTAAACGCACTAAGATTCAATTTTCAGTTTAATGTTTTCAGCCCAGCCGACCGCACAGGGCCACATCAGCGCTCTCACTATGACAAAAGCAAAAGAAAACTACCACCTAATTG
>JADBJO010013160.1:20000-30000 GCA_016801955.1 Conus betulinus
TTACTTAACTATCTGGAACTGAACTGAGCAACACCGCTTTTAAGCGCACATGCTGAAAAAAAGAAAGAAAAACACTTCATTCCTCAAGATTTGGGTACGCAATAACCATAACTTGCATACGCTGCAGAAAGTTGGGTGTGTGGATGGGGGTACACTCCTGTCATGTCCTACATTAATTTCCCGTAAAACCACTGGGCACCCCACCCTCGTTCTGCTGATCTAAGTAAAACGAAGATCATGCTTCTTGTCCCATTAAGCATCAGAGCCCCAATTTATCATAAAAGAAAGGGGTAGGGGTGGGGTTCGTTCGTGGACTGCTCCCGATTACCTCCTGGGCAATAGATCCAGGACATGGCGACGGTTGTTGGGTTGGGAGCCGAATCGGAGCGTTACCTGCCCATCACCCTTCCCCCTCACATTCCCCCCGCCCTCTCCGGTACAAAATGATTAGCCTTGTGTTGACGATAGGGAAACGAGATTGTCGCTTCTGTCTGCGTGCGTGTGCGCGCACACGCGTCTTTCCGATTGTGCGTGTGGCTTTGTGTCCACGCTTTTCATGTATTCGTGGTGTTCCTATGTGCACCAGTGCGTGACTATGAATCTGCAGGCGCGTATGTGTGTATGTATGTGAGCGCGCGCGTGCGTGTGTGTGCGCGTATGTAAAGAAGACAGAAATGTAGACCAAGTTCGTGCGTGTGGATGGAGAGAGAGAGAGAGAGAGAGAGAGAGAGAGAGAGAGAGAGAGAGAGGAACAGTGAGAGGCTAATTAGTTCATTTATAGTCTGTTCATCTGCTTTTGTGATTCTAGACCCTGAGCAAATTCAGACAATATGTCGATGATTACAGCGATGAAAGAAAACTAAAACAAAACAAAAAAATAGGGAGAGGTGGAGGGGAGTGGGGATAGTAATGGTGATAGACAAGGCAGTTTGGGGCGAGGATCACGGACAAAAGTGGACGACAGGGAGGGATTTATAGCAAACAGACAATGGACTATGCAGGAAAAAAATGATTGTCCAGTTTCAAAAAGACTATTTTGGATTTTTTTTTTTAACTCCAATATGACTTAAGCATTGGAAACCAGCAAAGCATTTTTAACAAGTGCTGAACGAAAAACCGTCGTTGTGGAAAATGACGTAAAAACGTTCGTCAGTTCTGTCTTATGCCCACCTATGCATGCGAACAATTTCTGTTCTTTGTAGATGGCAATGTAAATGTAATATGGGCACAAAACTTTTGACGACGCTTCGAAGACCTCGATCTTTTAACAGAGGACTCACATGGATCACAATGGAAAATGATCTGCCAAGGTCTCCTTCCCTATAAATATTTTTGAAATTATTCTTGCTCCCTTTTTCAGGACGATGAGTACATTCGTCATGAATAATCCCCAATGCCAAGAAATCTGAGAGAAATAAGGGGTCGTTACTTCTATCTGACTGCCATGGAATATATACATCACTTGAATTGTGATATCTATGACACAGGCAAACGATGAAAGAGGATGCAAAATGGCTTCGGAGTCAACACAAAAGTAAGTATAGAAAAAAATCAGTTGATCAACCAAAAAAATAAGTAAGTAAGCTAAACATTCGCAACGAGTTCCGTCGTGAAAACTGTCAAACCTCTTTGAAAATGAGATTTATCCATCTTCAGCGAGGATGAATAATTCCGGAACCTGCTTACCGATCTTCTAATTGAAAACCAGCTGTGTACATCTCGACTATTGGGGAATGTTTGTGCTTCAAGAGTTCTAACTGACGTGACAGGTGTATTCAGATGTTCAATCTTTTTTTCCTGAATGTAAGTGCCAGCTCATTAATTTACCTTGATGGCAAGGGCGGAGTCTTCATAAAGTATACACCAAGTGGGTTAACATAACGCAAAGATTTTTATTTTTTTTTTTCCTTTGCGCTTTTTAACAGTCCTAGTCATATTTTGCATTTAACTCCGTTTTAAACAATTTTCTATTGATTTTGCTCTAATAATGTATTCTGCTGACCCTGATTACTTTTGATAATTGGGTAAAATTATGTTAGTGTGTACCTTTCCCCGCGTATTTGTGTGAAAAGGAACGCATACGGTTAACTTGTAGATTTGCTACACAAACTAATCAGATATAACGAATAAAGACGCACTGATCGCCCGAGTTTTGGAATTTGGCACCTGATGTGTTATGTCAACAGTTTCCAGAAGTACAAGCTTTTCATAGATTTTGGATAATATTGTATGAAAATGTTTTTTGTCTGACAATTTCTTTTCCATCAAGCTCGAATTTCTTCAGGATTTTGTGGATCAGGGTAATTACCTAAAAGAAACATACGAGCTTTTTCCACTGAAAATTTCCTGATCATTTGCTTCCGTACATCGAGCTCTATTTCAAAGATTCAGTCGAATTCTGTTTAAGAAACATGGTTCACATAATTATATACGACGCAAATCTTTTCCGCAGGAGAACGTCAATCCAAATCGTTATCATCTACACACCAAACAATGTGAATAAATTTATAAAGATATTTTGGTTATCATATGACAAAACTGGAAGTATTGGCGCTATTATAGTTTCTAGAGGTATTCCTACACTGCGATAAGCAACTCTGTTGCATTTACCTTTGAAGCTAAACTTGACAAAACCAACTGTCACCTTGTCTTTGATTTTGACCACATTTATGTAATATTTCACGTATTAATAACACCAGATGCAAAACGTATCTTGGTTAATACAAACAGCCTTCTTCCGATTCCTCTGATCTGTGTATGGACATCAGATAGCTCTGCACCCTCCCAAGCTTTGACCCTCATTGGACTGAACACTGTGCGAAGGTCACCGCTTTCTCATTTAAGTCGATCAAAATTCCTCTGCGACTGCGTCGAGTTTAGAGCTCACGGCCCTGGTTTCAGTTGTTCACAATGATGATCATTTTTTTTAACTTTACAATCTTTCCAACAAGTTGTACGCTATCATTCTTCACCCCATAACAGCCGTCCATAGAACGAAATCCGTGCCAATACATTTTTTTTTTTCCCATCTGATTGTTCAGGTCAAAATTGAAATAAGGGGCAGCCCTGTGTCAAGTTTAATCCTAAATTTGTGCACGTTCAAAGTTCATCAGAACTAGCCGAAGAAGCCATATCAAATCTATATTTGTCATAAAATCAAGACCAAATATATTGCTGAAACATTAACTGACAAGTAAAAGCAATAATCGTGCGTAACAAAATTGCCGTCTTATATAGAACTTTGAAAAATCTGACCGAGTATATAAAAACAGTAGTTTTTGTTCACAATCTGTTCTCGTAAATGTAGACGGCCTAAAGAATTGAACAGATTTTTCAATTGTGTAGGTGAAAGAAAGAAATCCCCCAACTGTCCTCTGCCGCTCTCCCCCTCCCACCTCAATCACTCCATCGTCGTCGGTCCCCCCCCCCCCCCCCCCCCCCAACTGTCCTCTGCCGCTCTCCCCCTCCCACCTCAATCACTCCATCGTCGTCGGTCGTCCCCCCCCCCCCCCCCCCCCCCCCCCCCCCCCCCCCGATAATGCATCAAACAGTTTGGGGCATCCTTGGCGGAAAAGAACTACCGGAATACATTTCATTTGCACTTTAGGGAAATGCCACATACATGAATTTGGTTACACACACACATTCACACGATTTTTTTTTATATTTCCTCTCAATAGCGTCCCCAAGGAATTGCCAGAACTTTACCCCGCCTTCCGGATGTTCTGTGCTGGTAATCATCCTTTTCTGTCTCTCTTCGTACCCTTTTCCTTCCCCTTTTTTTAATCTTTCTTGACTGTCACAAACTATACTGCGCACAAAAAGAAACGCATATATTTTTTCGCTGAAAATATTAAGGAAAATTAAGGAAAAATGCCCCGTATAGCAGGGAACTCTGTCCAGTGTGAACATAGTCAGACATAATGAATAAAATTAACAGTAGACTGATGTCTTATTTCTTCTGTGGTTGTATTATTTTGAATGCTAAATGACGCATGAAATGACTGAAATAAAAATGTGCGTTTCTTTTTGTGCATAGTATATTTCTCTTTGTGAACCATTCTCCCGTCCGTCTTTGTTCTGGAAAATACCATATCTTAAAAATGGCAATTTATAACATTAGCGCTAGTATTCTTGAAATCCAGCAGTTATTGAAAATTGTACACTGCTGTCCAGTGCGAAAAACTAATCCTTCTGCAATGTCTGCCCAATATGGCTCCGTGTGTGTGTGTGTGTGTGTGTGTGTGTGTGTGTGTGTGTGTGTGTGTGTGCGCGCGCGCGCGCGCGCGCGAGATTTTTCCATCTTTTTTTTCATGACTTTTGAAGATTCTGCAAGTGAGAATTCATTAGGAATGCCTGGCGCTCTCAGCACTGCCACGTTTTACAAACCAAGTCAATAGTCAACTACCATGTCTTCAACCGCTTTTGCTGCTCGTTTCTTTCCAGAATAACCATCACTTTTTATATGATCTGACCCGTTCAGTGTGAGACTCCCTACCCATCCTCACCCTCACCAATATTTTTCGAGCCCAAAAAAGCTCTGTACATCGGCTGACTGAAATAAAACTTAAACTCCTTTCATAGCTTCTGGTAAAAAAAAACGAAGAAAACAAGGGGAAAACAACGTAAAAAAAAAAAAAAAAAAAAACACGTCGGAGACTTATGTTCGTGTCTCACCTGCATCCTCGCTTGACCGCCTCATGTTTTGTCTTGTTCCCGGTGCCGTTATCGTATCATCTCCATTGTTGTCCCTGTGCTTCTTGCAGATCTCTTTCGGACGCCATCCACGTCACCTTGTCTTCTCTTTCCCGTCACGCCATCCCAAGCTCCGCCCATGACCGAGTTCCGTGTCTAACACAAACAAATCAAAATGTTCAAAAGCGTTTCTAACAAGTCGCACACAAGTGTAAGTAGAACACGTACGATGGGGGAAAAAAAAACAAAGGACGCACAAGCGAATGACTTTGAGGCGATGAAAACGGCCACGAAGTTTCAGTAATTCCTTACCCACCTGACTGACCAGTCTCTTCTTTCTCGTTACAGCATCCTTTCATCTTAACGATTCTGACGCAGGTGTAAATGACGTAAGGGCTACGGCGGTGATTTCGGGAAGTATTATGCGGCTCCGGAGAACAGCTTAATAAAGCATGCATGGGCAGGGGGGGAAGAAGCGACGAGTTTAAGATAACGGGGAAGAGGCGGGGAATGGAGGGGGGGGGGGGGGGGGGGGGGGGGGGGGGGGGATGGGGATCAGAGAGGGCAAGACGGATTTGCGAGTGTGCACGTCTTGGATTTGAAGTCTACGACTGAAGGATGAGCCAAAGGTCATGACTTGATGAATAAATGCAGCAGCGCTCTCCGGCGGGTGGAGCTCACCTGGAGGACTTCCTGACCGAGCCTCACGTTGATCCGGGCAAAAAAGGGATATTCAGGAGTACCATGTGATCACAAGGAAACATTTCAGACCTTTTCAGACCTTTCCTGAAACATCTGATATCACCGTTCTGTATTTTTTTTTTTTTCACAGATATCCGACTCTGGAAACCAGAGCAGCCGTGTGTTAAACAGGAAGGAAGGCCAGAGGCAGAGTGCTCCCTACACCAGCTCTGATACCTGTAGTGTCCACCTGACGAGCACTCACAAGCTGCACCAATCAAGCTGACCGGCTTGTATCTACACAGCAAATTAACACGAACCAGTGAAATGCTGTATGGTGATACAGCCGCTGACTGTGACTGAAACACTGAATAGGTGAAATTAGGCCTGGGAATGGAGAAAAGCCCAATTACGGGGCTCGGGCATCGCACGTGGATTTGTTCGCCTTCTTCATTAGGGTTTACATGGCTGTCCCGAGGTGGATTTCTACACAGGTCTGTGTGTGACAAGCACTCGCCATTTATGGAAATGGGGAGATACCAGTGAACTGTGGCGTCTTCCGTAAGGGGACGCTCACGCGCTGGGTTAACTGAGAATCACTGCCATCTGTTCAGGACCAAGCAGGTGGTGCTTGCTTCGTAAGTTGGATAGGAACAGGCACCATAAAAACACCACTGACGTGATATTTGGCCTATTCATGCTGGCACTGCGACAAGACAAGCCTGTTTGTAGCCATGTATGAAGTGACTGAAATGAGCAACGTAGGATAATGCCCACTGAGCGGTACTGAAGATAAGGATGAAAAAAAAATAAAAGGAAAAAGGAAAACTCAAAGACATACAAAATCTGGGGACGGGTGGGATACACACTCATACAAAGGGCAACGAAGTCGGCAAACCGCAAGTTTTCGAGTCACTCTGCAAGATCTAGCCGTCTAAATTCCGTTCGAGACAGAGCAGGCCAAAAGAGCTGAAATATGCATACTGGGGTTTATTTATCATTTGAAGGAGGTTTATCGCCAATTACATTATGTTTGACGTTGAGAAATATTTGAATGCGAATAAAAGCCGTGGGTCCCTGCACTTGATGCCTCCCAAGAACTATAAGTAACTTTCACGTGTTATTTCCTATATGCGACCTCCCATCGATTGACCGACTAAAGACATGGAGCAAAATAGTGGTCACACAACACAACGCAACACACGCGCGGAATTTTCAGCAAATAGTCAGGATCATATCTGAACTTTCAATGTCTGATCTCAGGTGTATGCCGATCAAGGCGGTTGGGAGGGGGTGGGTGAGGGGGGTGGAACAGCAAGTGGGAAAAAGGGGCACAGGATGTCAGGCAAGGGGGCAACAACAACAAAAAAACACCAACCTTTCCAATCCCACTCCAAATTCGCGTGGTATTTCTTCTCAAGTCATGTCAATGATTCTTTTCGAAAGTTAAATGCTATCTAGAAATAAAAGCTCACTTTGCGAATCTTTGAAAATGTGCATCGGAAGTGCATCTCTATATGAGAGAGAGAGAGAGAGAGAGAGAGAGAGAGAGAGAGAGAGAGAGAGAGAGAGAGACAGACAGACAGACAGACAGACAGACAGGACGTTCTGCGAGCAGTGTGGCAAAAGCCAGATCAGCTCGCCCCCCCCCCCCCCCCCCCCCCCCCCCATCTCACCCCTCCGAAAATGTGGTTTGCCTTTCCTCTGCCGATCCTTGACGACTGGGAAAAAAAAAAAAAAAAAAACGAAAAAAAAAAGAACAACAAAAAAAAAAAAACGACGGTATTACATCAAAACCAGAAAGGGGAGATAATTTGCGAGCTATCTTAAGCCACTGAACCAGCAAAAAGTGGCGTCTGCTGCACGCATAATGTGTGAATACCGCCTATGTTTGCGGGGCAATCACTTTCCATAAAATGTCGGAAATGTAAAAATGTGAAAACTGCAGAGAAAAAAAATCCTCTAAGTAAAGTCGCGTCTTCGGCATCAACAGACGGACCGTTCCTAGTCTCCACGAGAGATGACAGTCGCCATTTTGTCCGCCCAAGTCGAGAAGACAAATTAAATAGATCGACACAAAAGACAAATGAACATGTGATCTTGGACCGAAAAGTGGGCGATTCACCACTTGACGCTCAGAATGTTGTCAAATATATGGCACCATTTGGAATGCCTATTTTTTTTTGGGGGGGGGGGGGGGGGGGGGGGGGGACGTTGCTTTTCGTTCGACTATGGGTCCAGACGTAAAACCGCACATTATGCATGATGTAATGTCGAATATCATGTGCGACGGCCATCGCAAAAGGAAAAAGAAATTTAAAACGTCTGAGCCGACCTACCGACTTTTTTTTTTTTTTTTTGCGGGGGGGAACGAAGGGGGTGAGGGCACGTAACGATCGTTACTTTTACTTAAGTTTTGTTTTTTGTGTTTTGTTTTTGCCCTGTAACATCTGGTTGAGAACATATTCCACTTGGAGAAATGTAAATCCCATACTGAGCTTCAAAGGCTTAGCACCGACCATTTCCCGACTCTGCGACTGCCCGTGGAAAATACAATTGTTGCCCTCGTCGGACGAATGACATTCATTTTGAACTATAACCACTTGAAAATGTTGACCACCAACGCAGGCTTCATGTGCATGTCGTGACCCCGATGCTGTCCGCACGAAGACGCGCGGGTTCAGGATTAACGATGTGAATCTGGAATGCCACACTAACCTGATGGTATAACTAGCTGGAAACCTTAAAAAAAAAAAAAAAAAAAAAAAAAAAAAAAAAAACAACTTCACTGATTTAACTTATGCCTGTGTGAGGAGTGGAGTCGTCTCCTTTCTCCAATAGAAAAAAAAGAACTTCAACCATGCGACGGCCATCATAAAGTTTAAAGCTGACGACTGCTTTGATATTGACGCAGTGTGGAGACAAAAGACACCGACCAAGATTTGAGTGACAGCACCAAAGCCACTCTCCATTGGCTGCTATTTTAAGAAAGCCATTGACCTTGCAGACTACTTCGTTTGGCGAGATGACATTCCGTCTTTTTTTTTTTTCTTTGGTAATAACCCGAAGCAGACTTCAGCGTTTTGTGGCTGTGTGCGTTTTGAGGCAATTAATGCGGACAAGCGTAAAAGACACAGGGCAAGTGATGTTTACAGCCCAGTCCGACTGGGCAAGTGCACTGGAGAAAATGCAGTTAGGCACAAATTTCTTTCCGATAATTCGGAGCCATATATGTGAATAGACTACAACCGGATTAGGTTTTAAACAGCGCACATCTTAGACGTACACCTCTTCGGGTCATTTTACCCGATTATCACAAAACCAACAGAGACAACGCAGGTTTTAAAATTATCGTCGATTTACTACTTTCAGACCAAAAAAAAAATTTCGTACCCTTTCCGTCAGAATGCAATTTCAACTTCGGTTGTAAACCCCACCCCACCCCCCTGGTCTGACGTTCACCTGCTTTTGACAGTCGAATCATTACTCTTCAAAGAGGATGACTTCCGTCGTGCTTTTTTTTTTTTTTTCGGTCAAAGGTCAAAATGAATTGATTAACGGAACACGGGGGGTAAAAAACACGGAAAGGGAGGGTGGGGGGATGCTCTATAAATGCCAAATAAACGCACGTGTTGGCATATGCATGATATGGAAAATACTTCGGCCTCGTGTTTTTGACGGAAAGCTCTTTTTCAAAGGCTAGTTATCCAGTAATGGGTATTTGAACACGGGCGCCGTAAATATTATAGGTACGACATGCGGGTAGTTTATGCACCATCTCGTCTAATAAAGTAATTAAACGCACTCACCGAACCAGCTCTGGCTTCCACACGGCTCGGCGGGGCAAAGTGAAGTGCACTGAAGGGCGAAAGAAATTGAAAGCTTATTGGACGCCAGAAAACCACGCGACACTACAAAAGCTCACAAGCACGTATTTCACGTGCCTGAAGTGCCTGCCTAAGAGTACGTCCTTGGAAAGCTCTGTGTGTGTGTGTGTGTGTGTGAGCTGTCATATTTGGGCCTGTTTGAAATTCTCTCTCTCATATATTATTTGCATGTGTGTGTGTTGTCATTTTTGGCCAGTTGAAAAACTCTCCCATGTGTATCCCAGTGTGTGTGTGTGTGCGCGCGCGCGCGCGTGTGTGTGTGTGTCTGTCTGTCTGTCTGTATGTGTGTATATGCATGTATGTATGTAGATACGTAGATAGGTCAGTAGACAGGTGTATACTTTTGTATGTGTATGTTTGTGTACACACACACACATACATACACGCACCTCTCTCTCTCTCTCTCTCTCTCTCTCTCTCTCTCTCTCTCTCTCTCTCTCTCTCTGTTGGCCCTATGCGGTTGCTGGGCTATAAGCAATACGACTTGACTGTCTCTCAGATAGAGAGAGAGGGGGGGGGGGGGGGTGCGAGTGGTTCCAAACTGTCCGATGTTTATTGTTGCTAACAGTCGTTCGGAGGGAGCTGCTGAGAGGAAGAGAGCCAGTGCACTGTGAAGCGGTTTTTTTATGCCGACTAGGCTGTAATGCTGACCAGCTCGATGCTGCCCACGATGCCACTGAGGAGGTTCCAAGATGCCCGAAAGTCTGAAACCAACTGGAACCAGCCTATGTCATGTA
>JADBJO010013160.1:35000-40000 GCA_016801955.1 Conus betulinus
CCTGGCTGTCGTGTTCTGCACTTTCCAAGTGTGCCTTCAGTGTCTCCTCTACCCCTCACTACCCCGGGCTTACCTTCCCTGAATATTCTTTTCACAGTTAACTTTTCTTCTCAGTTCTCTGACCGTAAAGTGTCCTTTCCCAGTGTAGCTTCACTTGTGTTGTAGCTTCACTTGTAACTTCACTTGTAACTTCACTTGTAGCTTTACCTGTGTTGTAGCTTTATGTGTGCTGTAGCTTCACTTGTGTTGTAGCTTTATGTGTGCTGTAGCTTCACTTGTGTTGTAGCTTTAAGTGTGCTGTAGCTTCACTTGTGTTGTAGCTGTGTGTGTACTGTAGCTTCACGTGTGTTGTAGCTTTATGTGTGCTGTAGCTTCACTTGTGTTGTAGCTTCACGTGTGTTGTAGCTTAACTTGTGTTGTAGCTTCACTTGTGTTGTAGCTTTATGTGTGCTGTAGCTTCACGTGTGTGTTGTAGCTTTGTGTGCTGTAGCTTCACGTGTGTGGTAGCTTTATGTGTACTGTAGCTTCACGTGTGTGGTAGCTTTATGTGTGCTGTAGCTTCACGTGTGTTGTAGCTTTATGTGTGCTGTAGCTTCACTTGTGTTGTAGCTTTATGTGTGCTGTAGCTTCACGTGTGTTGTAGCTTTATGTGTGCTGTAGCTTCACGTGTGTTGTAGCTTTATGTGTGATGTAGCTTCACTTGTGTTGTAGCTTTATGTGTGCTGTAGCTTCACTTGTGTTGTAGCTTCACTCGTGTTGTAGCTTCACTTTTGTTGCCTTTGTTCTCATTCTCTCTTTGTTAGTGTCCCTGCCCCCACTTTTCACTTTCGTCCAATCAGCTAAAAGCACTGTTCCATTGATAAGCTTTTCTTAAACATGGAAATAGAATGATTATATTTTGGTCTTGAATGAATGTTTTTAATCATCATTTTTTTCGCATGGTCAGATAATCGTCGGACAGAGAGAGAGAGAGAGAGAGAGAGAGAGAGAGAGAGAGAGAGAGAGAGAGAGAGAGAGAGAGAGAGAGCGTTTGCGTGCGTGTGTGTGTGTGTGTGTGTGTGTGTGTGTGTGTGTGTGTGTGTGTGTGTTCTCTCTATCCTTGCTGAAAATAAACCTTTATCTTACACTGACTTTGGCATTTGTGATTAAGAAATGTTAACTGCAGTGTTGCAATTATCAACAACCACCATCTCGGTCTGAAGAGCTTAGCAGCCAGCGCCAGGGCACACGTCAAATAATAATTCATACGTGTGGATGTGTGTGTATTATAAGATAGTTCAAACACGAGCATATCTCGTGTGCTGGCATGTGAGATGAAGTGAAATCAGCTTCAGGCTTGTTAAGGTTGGAATTGCCCCGAATTTCTCATGCCTGGGTTATTAACGAATCTTCCATCTTTCTTTGGATGCGACAAACAACAAAGCTTTACTGTACATTGTTTTTTTCTGAAACACGGGGGAGGTCCGCTAAGCCGCTTTAGTATTACGTTTTGTTTACTAGTTGTTTTTTTTTTTTTCTACATGTCTTCTCTTAGCCTTCTCAGTGAGTGTGCATCTTGACTTCTGCCAAATGATGGTGGACGATAATAATCTACCCACAGTTGTTAAGCACTGTGAGTGGCATGATTCTACCGGTATTGCCTGTTCAAAACAATTCTACAGTGAACCGTGTGGGGTGAATGTACCAAAGGCTGATCAGAGACGTGATTGAGACTGATCTGGATAAGGCTCTACCTTGTTGATCATGACTGAAGACATTCTGCAGAGCTGTAGCTCTGACTGCTGAAGCGTTCGTCTTGGCAGCTCTACAGTCCCCAGTCGTGGGACAGTTAATTTAAAAAAAAAAGGCAAAAGGAAAAACCGATACAAAGTTCAGCCTGTTTCACAAACATTTGGAAGTGAGAATTTAGCAAAGAAACACTACGGAAAAGCAACCATCCAAAGACTAGAAGCATTTAGGGTTTCTGTCCATTTTAAATGAATGGAAATTATGCTGCACTGGAAATCGACCGTATATTTCTGTTATTTGGATTTGTACAATGGTACTTTACGTTACAGCGAATTCAGCAGGTGGTCATAAGTATCTGCACATGTAAGCTGCGCATGAAGCATCAAACATGTTTGTTCTTCTTCAGGCAGACAACCTCTGTAGTTAACATTCTTCCGGCAGACAACCTATGTAGTTAACATTCAGGCATGGAAGGTAGGAGAATGTACGGATTTTTTTTTTTATATGTATCATCATCGTGCACCCCGCTGGCATAGCACCAACACCGGTAATGCCACCGGTAATGCCAGCTCACTGCACGCGGCCACAGACTCGTCCTACCACAAACACAAGAAAAATGGGAAAACCTTGAGAAAGTAGGAAAAGCAGTGAGAAGCAGGAAAACGTAAAGCCGGCTGAACTCATCTTACATACCGGCAACACCAGAGGTCCTCACTTGCTCGTGGGAAAAAAAAAAAAAAAAAAAAAACAAAAAAACTTGCCTGAGACAAATGCAGACAAATGCAGCATGAAGAGGAGTTTGGTGTCCATGACTAATGACCTTTGATGTGGATATCATGAGGTCTGCTGGCTCTTTTAATCACATGTCGTGGCATAGTGTAATGTTTTTTTTTTTTGGTATGGTATAACTCATGACATACCTTCCTGCTCTTGTGTTATCGAGTGTGTGTGTGTGTGTGTGTGTGTGTGTGTGTGTGTGTGTGTGTGTGTGTGTGTGTGTGTGTGCATGCACGCGTGCGCGTGCATGCGTGTATTTGCGTGTGCTCGAGCGCGCGCGCGCACGTGCATGCGTATATACGTATATGTGTGAGTATGTCTATGTGTGAGTGAGAGAGAGAGAGAGCGTTGCCACCAGGAGAGAGACTTGGGCACAGAATAGGGACAAAACCCAGTGTGTGTGTGTGTGTGTGTGTGTGTGTGTGTGTGTGTGTGTGTTCTAAAAAGATAAAAGAAAGATACTGTTGCCAGCT
This sequence comes from Conus betulinus, assembly GCA_016801955.1. Classification (NCBI taxonomy): domain Eukaryota; kingdom Metazoa; phylum Mollusca; class Gastropoda; order Neogastropoda; family Conidae; genus Conus; species Conus betulinus. The sequence continues at coordinate 37,979 of JADBJO010013160.1, forward strand.
TTTTAAAAAAATTCTTCCTTTAGTGAAAAACTTGGCCAGAGGGCAGTTCTACAGGATGTCCCTAACTACCTTGATCACAGCTGGGGGTGGGGATCGGATGGGGGTTGGAGGGCGGTGGGAGGAGGAGAACGTAATTGTTCAAATTTTCCATTCGTCTGCATAGCTTGAGGTTTCGCAGTTATCCAACGCTGATTTTGTTTTTTGTTGTCGTTGTTGTTGCCATTTTTCACCGACGAAAAGACATCAGTAAACATGTGGACAAACGAGAGACTTCATAGAGGTGCGTTTCTCTCTCTCTCTCAAAAAAAAAAAAAAAAAAACCTGCTAGGAGCACACATTTTTTTTTCAAATACAGAATTTAAGAACGTTTTCATAATCTTGGCTTTGTTTTCATAAATTGTACTTTGTGTTTCTGTGTGTGGAAAGTAGGGTAGACAAGGGGGAGAGTGAAGAAAAAAAAATGTGTGTGTGTGTGTGTGTGTGTGTGTGTGTGTGTGTGTGTGTGCGTGCGCGCGCGCGTGCGCGTGCGTGCGTTCCTGTGTTTGTGCGTTCTCGAGCGCACGTGCACGTGCATGCGTATATGTGTGTGTATGTCTATGTCTGTAAGAGAGAGAGTATTGCCACAGGGAGTGAGAGGTGGGCGCAGATGATACGGACAAAAACTATTTAAAAAAAAATGATACCGAGTTATGGTCAGTTTCAATGAAGGTAAACAAACTTTAATTTCTTTGTTTGCTTTCTGTTAATAATTGCGTCATTATATTTTGACAGTTTCCACCATTTACGGTCGATTGCGTGGACAAAAATCCACTCTCCCAACCGGAACAAGCCTAGGGTCCTATATGCACGCGTCAAACTTGATTTTAACTGAAACGGATAAACAACGTCATTAAAACAGATCTATATTCACATTTCCATCATTCCAGTAGCATGTTTGCAATATCTCAGACAACACCCACCAGAGATCACCAACCAGTGTGTGTGTGTGTGTGTGTGTGTGTGTGTGTGTGTGTGTGTGTGTGTGTGTGTGTGTGTGAGAGAGAGAGAGAGAGAGAGAGAGAGAGAGAGAGAGAGAGAGAGTGTGTGTGTGTGTGTGTGTGTGTGTGTGTTTTCTAAAAAGACGAAAGAAAGATATTGTTGCAAGCTTTACAAAAATTTCTTCGTTTAGTGAAGAACTTGGCCAGAGGGCAGTTCTTAAGGATGTCCCTAACTACCTTAATCACAGATAGGGATGGCGGTGGGAGGAGGGGGTGGGGGGGGAGGAGGGGGGGGGGGGGGGGGGGGGGGGGAGGACGTTACGTTATTGTTCAAATTTTCCATTCGTCTCCATAGCTTGAGGTTTCGCAGTTATCCCAACACTGATTTAGTTTTTTTTGTTGTGGTTGTTGTTGCCATTTTTTACCGGCGAAAAGACATCAGAAAACATGTGACAAACGAGAGACTTCAAAGAGGGTGCGTTTCCCCCCTTGAAGAAAAAAAAAAAACCTGCTAGGAGTACACGATTTTTTTTCTTTAAATACAAAATTTAAGAACGTTTTCATAATCTTGGCTTTGTTTTCATAAATTTTACTTTGTGTTTCTGTGTGTGGACAGAAGGGTAGACAGGGGAGAGTGAAGAAAAAAAAAATGTGTGTGTGTGTGGTGTGTGTGTGTGTGTGTGTGTGTGTGTGTGTGTGTGTGTGTGTGTGTGGACAGAAGGGTAGACGAGGTGAGAGTGAAAAAAAAGTGTGTGTGTGTGTGTGTGTGTGTGTGTGTGTGTGTGTGTGTGTGTGTGATAGAGAGACTTCGACAAAGAAACAGAAAGAAGCTTTGCCTAAATGGTGTTTTTCTTTTTGAATTAACTTGAGGAACAGGAAGGTATCCACACATATTTCCTAATACTAGAATACAAAACGACATACGTGAGAGAGAGAGAGAGAGAGAGAGAGAGAGAGAGAGAGAGAGAGAGAGAGAGAGAGAGAGAGAGAGAGAGGTGCGGTCACATGCTTGATGTGTGTGTGTGTGTGTGTGTGTGTGTGTGTG
>JADBJO010013160.1:47500-50000 GCA_016801955.1 Conus betulinus
TCCTAAAGTCAATAAAAGCACAAAACAATTGCTTTTTTTGCAGCAGCGCAAATATCTACAAGGCTTTTCAAAACAAATAAATGATCCAATGTGGAATGACCACGACGAAAACCAGCCTGACTTTCAGAAAGCAGCTTATTACTTTCAAGAAAATCAGTTAATCGATTATTCAAAATCGTTGTAAACAATTTACCTACGCAGCTAAGCAGTGTTATTCCACGATAATTGTCACAGTCGTCTTTATTGCCTTTCCCTTTGTAGATTGGTAGAACAAGTCCCACTACCCATTCTTCAGGAATCACACCTGAGTTAAGAACTTTATTGAAAAGTTTACGATAAATTGTTGTCATTAAGGGCACGCTGTTCTTAATATATTCGTTTATAATCCTGTCATCACCTGGAGCTTTCCCATTTTTCAATTTCTGCACTGCTGATTCTACATCTACATCCTCGATTGGTCTCTATCAAAAACTCGAGATCAAAATTTATATCACATTCAACATCATCTTCCACCCCGTCATCATCAACGTGAAGATTTATATTTTTAAAGTGGTCATAAAGTTCATTCAAACCAATAGGACACGACACATTTGGTTTCCTTTTTATTTTTGCCCAGTACTCTTTTGGTCGCTTTGTCCTTAAACACCTAATCTCTTTGTGCCATTCTTTGTTGTGAATTCTTTCTGATTTTCTTAATACCTTCTTATAATCTTTACTTTTAAATCAACAAATTTACACGATTACCAATGGAGTCATTCATTGTTTAATTTATTTTTAGCTCTAAAATAAGCGGCCCTCCTATTCTTGCACACAATATTAAACCAAGGTTTATTTTGATTATGTTTTGACGACTGTCTTCTATTTCCTTTCTGAACTTCACCAAGGGTATCCTTGGCGGCTTTCATAAGAATGTGTGTTAACAACTCATTTATTGGCTACTGATTCATTATCATTGTCAAGTAAATTGTTTAAATCTTCAACATCTTTAACACACAAACTTTCTCGGAAATACTCTGCTTTAGTAGCATCCCCATCTTTTAATTTTGATTTGACCAGCATCAGACTTAACATTTGAATATTCAACTGATTGTTGAAGACTGCATCTTACAGTTTTCTGTGAGTCATCATGCCTGACTTGAATACCTTTTTTAAACACATAACTAGAGGACAGTGAACATCTGATAACATGGCATCAAAAGGATCAACATCAAAATCTGTGACATGAGGATACAAATGAGGTGAACCTATGATATAATCAATAACAGTGCATCCACTACTTGTATATTTTCCTAATTCTGCATCTCTGCCAACTCTGCCATTGAATATTAGCAGCTTATGAGATTTGCATAAATCCAGTAAATCTAACCATAGTTGTTTGGTCTCCGAAAATCTTGGGAATGTCTTTCATAAGGAATGTCATGATGTTCCATGCAGAAGGGTAATTCATTAAAAAACATATTATCTTCATCGTCATCATGTCGGTCTAAATCAAGAAAATCAGGTAAATTTTTTGTATATGCATTGAAATCACCCATCAATAGCACATAATAATCTTCAGAATTATGCCGCATAAGACTAGTCTGGAGATCATCAAAGCAATCAACACACCACCATATACACTACCTTCGGGAGGAATATATACGGCTCCAACCAGAACATCTTTATCATAACCTGTAAGATTTTTCTTAATTTTAATCCACATGACACAGTCTCTTTCACATTTTGTTTCTAAAAACTGGATATCTTTTGAATAATTGGATCTATAAGCTACTGCTATACCACCAGATCGTTGATGTGAAAGATATTTTCTACTTAGTAAAGCGACGGAATAACCCAAATCAGAAAATATAGCCGATATAAACTCTGTGTCTTGAACGTCTGTTTTGGTTTCAGTGAACGTCACAACATCAAATTGCGTGATGTAACTAACGAAGTCTTGATCCTGTATCCGACTTCTTAAACCACAGACATTCAATGATAAAAAAAGACAGATTAAAAGGTGCAGATACGGAAGAAATCACGTGCACGTCTGACTGTAAACGATCAGGAACTGGCGCGGACGAAACATCTGAACTGTCAGAATGAAAAATAGAACATGCTGTTTTTTTCAACAGAATAAGGTAATGAACAATGAATAGTGGAATGTTGGTGAGCCCGAGGTCCTCCTGGTTCATCCTATGCCGAGGACACGTAGTTTCGACAACCCCAGCTGACGGTAGTTAATCTGGTCCAATCCAATCCGGAAGAGGTCGTCTGGGCTGTCGAGGTAGATTACGTCACCCGCAGTCTGGCCAGCCTTCTTCTTCAAGTGACAGATGACCTTTCCGTCGTGAGAGGTGGACACACACGCTGGACGCTGTCGTGGTTCTTGACCAAGTGAAGAAGTCGTGCTCGAAGAGGCGTGAGATCATCATTTATGAAGACTCTTCTGTACTTCTCAGAATCCTAAGGAGCTGCCGCTTTTTCATCACCGCAGCTTTTGATTTCCTAGAAGTGAACT
>JADBJO010013161.1:5000-40000 GCA_016801955.1 Conus betulinus
GGGGTCTGAAGGTGGCTTGTGTCTGGAAGATTTCCTGGGTGGATCAGGTCATCCTGTCTCATTTCTATATCTCTACCCACATTTCGATCAGTTAGGACTTGTGTAAGAAAAAAATAAAATAAAATAAAACACCCTAACTCACGTGCACAAGGACACACACACACACACACACACACACACACACACACACACACAGAGGCACGCACACAACACACACACACACACACACACACACACACACACACACACACACACACACACACACACAACACACACACACACACACTGCCGTACACTGCACGTCCCAACACTCTATACCGCCCGCACTGACAGTGCCCTGACCTCACACAGATTGAAACGTATCTTTCGACTGGTACAGAACACCTGTTGACACCCTAAAACTGGGTCAGGGTCCTTGGAGAAATGACAGAAACTGGTTGATGGGCAACAGTGAGAATGGATGGATGCCCGGGGTCAACGAAAGATGGAGGCGGCGGTGGATGAAGACAAGACTGCAGGGATGAGGGATAGGGATGTCAATGGGTAGAGTGAGACCGCAGAGGGAGAAAATGCCGCTGGGGTGGGGGTGGAGGAAAAATGTGCCACAGTCACCTGCATTGAAAGCTGGCGCTAACTGTTGGCATGCGCTTAGCACAAAACATTGGCCGACTACTGTATGAAAGGTCTGAAGGTGGCTTGTGTCTAGAAGATCCTTGGGTGGACCAGGTCATCCTGTGTCATCTCTATAACTTTGTCTGTCTGTCTGTCTTTGAGGGATTCAATTGCAGTTCATTTTGTCTCTACCTTAGCTAACCAGCGGCTGCCACCTCTTCCATTTCTTACACATTGTTTTGAAATACGCAAAAAATAAAAACAGTCTTGAAAATCCTTTCTGCATACAAGTTTTAAATGAAATGAAAAATAGGTATCTTTTTGAGGAGACAGTGTGAGAAAGGGAGCGAGGGAGAGAGAGAGAGAGAGAGAGAGAGAGAGAGAGAGAGAGAGAGAGAGAGAGAGAGAGAGAGAGAGAGAGAGAGAGAGAGAGAGAGAGAGATTCGGAAGCGGAAGTTTATTTGGGAGCAGAAGTTTATTCAGTGTGGGCCATAGCCCATATTGACAGACAGACAGACAGACAGAGAGAGAGAGACAGACAGACAGGTAGACAGAGAGAGAACACAAGTTGAGAGAGAGCTTGAAAACGAGAGTAGGAGCAGACAAACAGACAGACGTACATACACAGACTTAAAAGCACTCGTATGGAAGAATTTTAACATTGTCGAACTCTCCGCCTGAACTGATATGGAAACTGTTAATCAAACATCAATGAATGGAAATAAAGACACTCAAGGAAGCCAAGAAATGTCCGTTTCATACCACCCAACACATTCGTGAGTTTCTCACATTCACCCCACAGATATACACACAGACAAAAACACACAGGCAAAGATACAGAGGTGAAACAGAATGATCTGATCGATTCAGAGAGCCTCTAGCCACAAGCCACCAAATGTCTGCTCTTCTCCCTCACACAGTAGTCGGCCAACAGGTCTGTGTGCTTGACACGTGCGCCAAATTATCGCCAGCTCACAATTCAGGTGATAGTGGCACATTATTCCTCCTCTCCTGCTGGCATTATCCCCTTTCTGCAGTCTGTCCCTATCCACCGCCACCTCTGTCATTTGTCGACCCCCTCCATCCATTCCCAGTGCTACCGATCAACCCGGCTTCAGTCCTTTCTCCAAGGTTCTCTGATGCCATTCCGACCCAGTATTAGTTGTTTGTCTATTTTTCATTGACATAGAGACAGGTAAACTTCGTGAATGATTATACGTTCTATATGATACAAATCTGCCACTGTTCTGTACATGAGAATTCCAGTCTTGCCAACTGCAGTCAACGAGTCTTTCTCGAAATACCTGAATAAAAACATTCATATCACCGACACCTTGGTTCATCCATACAAATCCAAAACCATACTCACACAGTTTCATTCTCACATTAGTCACACAGTATTTATCACTTCTGTCATCTAATTTTCACAGCATTCGATATGCTTTGTTTGGTAATCTGTGATCCTGCATCTGAGTAATTTTAAGCCAGTACCGAATTCATTTAATAACGGAATATCAATGTATAGGAAATCTAGCCGTTTCACCATACACCAAATCATTTGGCGTTTGCAACGATACTCCACGACATTTCTTCAAGGCAGAAAGATGGTTCTTCTCACAATGTACAGCGGCAGCAGCATCCAGGTCCCATATTTCAGCTCCATACTGTTTCCATAGTTTGAACTAGTGCATCAAATTACTTCAAAAACAAAGGAATGGAGTCGTTATTTAACAATGATATTTTTAGAATGCGTAGCAACACACATTTTTCGCTCGACTGGCTAAATCTTTGCAAGCAAAGGCGAAACTCAAATGAGTTGAGAAAAAATATTCCTAAGTATTTATACACATTGACAACAAGCTTTATAGGTCCATTGAATGTCCATCTTTCTCTCGGTGCGAGATATCCACCCCCTTTTTAGATACAGTTGTATTAATTTTTGCCATATAAACTTTAACTCTAATGAAGCAGCAACTCTTTGCAAAGCACTTAACTGAGTTTGTAATCCGATTACTGTTTTCCGATACCAAGGCTACATCATCAGCCAAAAGAAGAACGAAAATCTCCAACCCATGATCTATGAAATTTGCACCCATGCCTGCCTCAATGTAAAACTTCCTGTGTTAGTTGGTTATGAATAAAGAAAACAAACAAAGCAGGGCTACAGACATCGCCCTGTTTCACACCAGAAGTACAATTTTTTATAGTCTGTTAAAGCAGCACCACATTGCGCTCTTGCCTTTACACAATCAACACCACATTGCGCTCTTGCCTTTACACAATCATACAAACCTGTAACACGTTTATATAGTTTTGCATGAATACCATTTTAGCAGGATAGGCCACAAAAAAGTTCTATTAACCTAATCAAAAGCCTTTCCAAACTCAAGAAATGCAACATTTAATTTACGGTTTAAGCAAAACCTTTTTGTGTAAATCCCTTTCATGTGAACATATGATCAACCATAGAATAGTCTTTCTTAAACCCCACCTTGATATTCTCTGGTAATGTTATTTTCTTCCACCCAGTCCTGTAATCTCCTATTGATAATAACACTGTACAGTTTACTGCAGACATTACACAACGCAATTCCTTTGTAATCATTATGATTGTTTGCATCACCATTTTGTACAATGGGATGATAATAGATTCGGACCAACATCTGGGATGTACCCCTTGATCAGATAAGGAATTAAAGAATTTAACAAAAACAAACACAAAAAAATCTAGGAATAAGATTGACAGGCAAGCAATGTTCATTAGTTCACCTTTGATTCCATCTGGTCCAGCGGCTTTGCGGGGTTTTGCCTTTCTTAGAGCAATTAATACTTCTTCTTTGGAAATGGGACGGCTTAGATTATCATCGTCGTAATCTGTTTCATCGATATGATTTTCATTTCCCAGATCATTATGAGAACCAGCGTTTCCTTCAAGCAGATCTCTTAAATGACAAAACCATGTTTCTAGACTTATATCATTTGCAGCTTGTTTTCTTTTTTTCTTGAAACCTTGTTAGTACAGTCCCAAGAATATTTCTGATTATTTACAGATTGAAGTAATTCTGTCAACAGACCATCATTATAGTGTTTTCCTTTTCTCTTTAAAAGATGTTTGTATGCTCGCCTAGCTTTGCAGTCGGCCATACGAGACGGTTCTGACACAGAACGTCGAAATGTCTGTAATAAAGTGCGAACAGTTCTTTTGTTACCTCAGCATTCTACATCAGACCAATCGTCTTCTTTTTAACCTCTTCCAATACAAACCTGTTTCTTCATACATTCCGCTGCCTCTTTTACACAAGAATTAAACACATTTAATGCTTCTTCAATGTTGATATCAACCAGTATCACTACCCCTTGCACGCACACCCGCATTTTATCGGAAAGAATGACATTTTCAAACAAATCAGAGTGAGCTTTCGCTCCAGACAATTTTTTTTCAATTGTATAGCGCCTGTTGCTTACCCGTAAGGACTCGCAGTCATGACACTGGGGAGTGAGCGTCAACTCTAAAGGATGTTGTCAGATTCGCTTCTCTCAGACACACACATCTCACAGTTATAAGAAAAGATAGAAAACAAATCTCAAGACATCAAAAATAGTCATTTTCACTGCTACCGCTGTCAGATATGTATGTGTGGTGACCTTGAAGGTCGCCTTTAAACACACCATTTAAAATACGCAGTTTCAAAACAGTACACATGTCAATTAGCACTTTTCCATAATTGTTCAAGAGAGCAACTTCTGAATTTCGGACATGCAATGGTCCACGTTTACATTGATCAGTGTATGTAAATATGCTTTCCTTAAAATCACAAGAGAAATTTGAGACTACTATTTAAGTAACCGCACACTATTATCCCATCAACATCGTTTTCAACAAAAACCAAACAGTCACACAGAAATTCTCCAAATAAGGAAACTCCATTTTCTTTATCAAAATGAGAATAGTATGGCAACCCGAGGTATATGCACATACAAATATGACATGTTTTATGGTGCCAAGCAAAGATTCGTCAAAAATAAAAACACGGAAAAATCAGATACAACATCCACAGGTGTAAAATAGGAACAAATCTCGTTTTTTTTTTACAAGGCACACCAGTCCACCGGAAAGCCTTCCAAGTGCCGTACACTTTAATGCACGTGTACAATAAAACTTTGTATGCGCAGAGAGAGGAGAGAGAGAGAGAGAGAGAGAGAGAGAGAGGAGAGAGAGAGAGAGAGAGAGAGAGAGAGAGAGAGGGAGAGAGAGAGAGAGACAGAGACAGAGACAGACACAGAGACACAGAGACAGAGACAGACAGACAGAGACAGAGAGACATAGAGAGAGACAGACAGACAGAGACAGAGACAGACAGACAGACAGAGACAGGGACAGAGAGACAGAGAGAGATATAGACAGACAGACTGACAGACAGACAGAAGAAGAAGAAGAAGAAGAAGAGAGAAGAGAGAGAGAGAGAGAGAGAGAGAGAGAGAGAGAGAGAGAGAGAGAGAGAGAGAGAGAGAGAGAGAGAGGCTCTTCTGTTACTACAGATGAAAAAAAGAATCATCTATTCATCGTTCGAAAATGACATACAGATCAGTGTTCAATTTTGCTTTTATTCTCCTTTTCAATTGAAGTCCCAGTCGTTTCAAAAGCCGTTGTCGCTGTACTTGTCTTCGGCGTTCCAAAACACCATTTAATAAATATAGGTACGGTGTCCCAGCTGCACTGACAAAAATAAAGAACACTGAAACTGACTCGTCACCAGGCAACTACACACCTTGTGACGTCATAATGGCCCACAACGTCACAAGATACCAGCCACAGGCATCTGTGACAGCCGGAGAGAGAAGTCGACGGGCTGCAGTGAGGTCACGAGCTTTTTCGTCACAAGTCAGGAAAGCCAAAGTGCTACTGCGGATAACGGTGTAGATGTAGACTTGACCCACCATAGTGAGTAACATCAACGTGCTGTTCAAACCACCAGGATACCAAAGGCGTAGTGATGTCCCCCAGGTCGATCCGCTGGCACAGGCAGTGGAACACACAGACTGGTCTGACTGAACGCTTTGCCTGATGACACCAAGGGAGTGATGGAGAGACAGGCACCTGCCAGCCACGCCAGCAGGCAGATAGGTAAAACCGTCTTCTTCCTCCGCTCAGTTCTCACTTTCTCTGACCACATCACAACAACTATGCACCTCTCCAGTGTCATGCTGACATTCACAAAGACCCCTACCTGATGTGTAGCAGAGATGAAAATGTGTACATTATCATATAATAATGATGTTTTTGACTTCGTGTCATTGTATTTCAAAGTGATTCATGCAAAGACATTACTGAGTGTGACTGTCCGTGAATCAACGCTGTGTAAATGCAAGATGATCAGATTTGTATTGCGCAGTAATAAACATCTGTCAATTTGATTAAACACGAGTCTTATTGGAATGGTGCACAATTTGTTTTTAAAATATTCGACAGCAGAAATTTAGAAATGTCGATTTTCAATTTATTTTCAACTATCAAAATGGAACTTTGCCTATATGAAGTTATTGCTTACTTGCTATTCATCTTTGGCAACAAATCACATTGCAGCTAAAACAGAGAAGCTACACATCCTAGTAGATCAGTTCAGAAATGATCATGAGGCTATCACTTATCAGAATATGGATGGATGTACAAGGAAAGGGTGAGTGAGTGCTATAACCATGTTGTGACTACATTCATTATTCACCCCCTCTTCTCCTTCTCGCTCTTCCGCTTTGTCATCTGGATGTCTTCTGTATAGGCATGCACTTACATCTTGGGTTTTAGTGTGTATCTCATCATGACGTGCGCGGAGGAGTACGGTAAGTGAATCAAGAATAGCGTGTGTGTGTGTGTGTGTGTGTGTGTGTGTGTGTGTGTGTGTGTGTGTGTGTGTAAGCCAGTTGCCTGGCTGGTAATCTTCGCGGGACATCTATCACCTTTTTTGGTGTCCAAAATACCCCGAATATCATAATGGCGGTATATTGCGTAGCTATTTGCCCCTTTAGCCTTCAGCACAGCACAGCAACAGATGTTGGTAGCTGGTGTCATCATCGCCTTATCTTGGTCGCCAGTTTAAGACCTCAGCGCAGCTGTTTTCTGACGTAAAGTCATGAAATGAGCTCCTTTAGCTGTTATATTTACTCTGAACTGGCTTCAGTGGATAGATTTTTCTGATGTATATAAATGCAATTATCATCTCCCCCCCACCCCCGCCCCCAATGTCTCTGTCGTTCTGTCTGTCTTCTGTCTGTCTGTCTGTCTGTCTGTCTCTCTCTCTGTCTCTCTCTCTGCCTCCCACCGTTATGCACATGACGAAATTTTGAGCTCTTGTCATACATAATTAGAGAATCAATGATGAAGTATGTGATAACGTATTAGGATTTCTTTTTTAGTTGCACCTGATTAGCAGCTCTTACTTTGACTGTGGTGCCTATATCAGTATACTGTTGTCAGTGTTTCTGTTCCATCAAGAATGCAGAAATGTAGTGTTGTTGGCTTGACTATATCTTGGAGCTGAAAGTAATCAATTAAGAGCTATGGTACATGTCAGAAAAATGACGAGAACAGAAATGGCTGATGTCTGTTCGGCATTGCTATCTGAACCAAGACAGTCACACCCCAACACAGCAGCTTTTCGCTCTGCTGTTTCAATATCTGAGGCCATTTGGTGTCCAAATACCAAATTGTTATGGTATACCAAAATCGCAGTTCTTTAGCCTAGCCTGCGACCAAAGGGAAATCAAACTGGTTTGTTGCACAGTTATTGGTAATCAAACCCAGTCCCCAGAGCTTTTATCTTTTGCTTGGGATGTCTGACTTGGATTTTGCGTGGAATGTCTTACTTGCATTTCTCGTCGAAATCCAAACTGTTGCTGCACGTGCGTCTGGTTTGCAAAGTGAAGATGGGGAAATACCCAGCTCCTTGTTATTTAGGTAGGGATGGGGAAAATGCCCTAGCTTCTTTTGGATTAAGGTAAAGATGGGGACAATACCCCCACCTCCTTGTGGCTTAGGTGGGGATGGGAAAATGCCCCAGCTCCTTGTGGCTTAGGTAGAGATGGGGGAAAAATGCTCCAGTTCCTTGTGAATTAAAGTAAAGATGGGGATAATACCCCAGCTCCTTGTGGCTTAGGTAGAGATGGGGAAGATGCCACACCAAACTCATTTGCATATATTGCCAATATTTCCCGTGTCACCGAAAAGTCGGTGTAAAACATGTTACTTCCACAAGGCGGACCGTTACTATGCACGGACTGACCTGACTTTAGTCTTTTTTTTTCATCCATTGTGAAATGCTGGCCAACGGATCTGCTGTATCTCAGTTTAGTATATACGTACTGGCGTGGTATATGGGTGTATTTACACACACACACACACACACACACACACACACACACACACACACACACACACACACACACACACACACATATATATATATATATATATATATATATATACATGCTAATGTATTGTCAGTACTTAAGGACATTTACCTGGCAGGAGAGGAGAAAGAGGAATGCTGCCATTGTGCACACCTTGCTTGATTTCCAGTCTCTGTCCACCACAGGTAAGAACCATTGTATATGTAGTCTGCCACAGACAGCACACAGATGTACAATCCGAGCACAAATTTAGACATGCACAGATGGAAAGCAAATACTTTGATGTTTCCTCTTTCTCTGCGTGCTCGAAGAAACTGTAATAAAAGCCATCCATTCCCTAGTAAGATGAAGGAGACCAGAAAATAAAGCAAAGTCCGCTGCCCCTGATTTCCCAAAAGATCGTCACAGGTAGAAAAATACAGGTGAAGGTGCATGGCAGTTCTTAACGTTGAAGTTGTCAGGCAGGGTCTGAACACAACACAACTGGAAATTGTCAGCATGCAGCTCCTGAAGACTGCTGAGATTCTTCAACAAGGTGTAGGAAAATGTTGATATATCATTGTTTTGGAGGTCTAGCTTTCTAAGATTAAAAATGGACCAGGTCCCCTCGTAGTTCCCTATCCATGTTACTGCCGAACAGGCTTAGGTTGATGAGTCCAGTGAAGGGCTTCAGTCTATGGAGATCTAGGTACACCATTTTAACGAAGCTCAGGTCCAGGCTAGTAAGTCTTGGAAAGGTTTTCACCTCAACTGACTGGTTCGGAAGAGAGCTACGAATGGATTGTTTGCCAAGATCAAGTGATTCAGATTACTGACCCTTCCCTAGCGTCTCCAGTGAAACAGTTATCAGCTGGTTATGGCTTACATCAAGAATCTTCAGGTTGGGAAGATTGGGAAGAAGTAGTTCTGACAGAAAACATTCGCTCAGGTTCAGGTATATCAACATTCTATTTCTGAACAGGCTTTCTGCTTTCATACCACTGTAAGAGGCATCTAAATATCGAACATCCGGGTAATCCCCCAACAGGAAACACACGGTCACACACAAAAGCCAATCCCTGACAGGAGCACTGGTCAGGACAAGTCATGGAGCAGTGCCATTCATCATCAAGTTGAGGACAATGGTTGCTACCGTCGCACACATGATCTGGGTGCAGACATACATGGGACTGACGACAACGAAAGTACCCAGGACACGTGTAGGTTTCACAGTCTGCCTCATCCTCTCTGTGAGGACAGTCATAGACACCATTACATCGTAGATACACTGGTAAACGGTAGGGGACTAACGGGCATTCAAAATGGGGTTGGGGGGCACAAAGTATCTGGCTCATATCGCAAACGTGCCATGGGTATGTTCAGACGGTTCCCGTACAAACGAATCAGTGAAGGCAGTCGTTGATCCTTATAGATTGACTCTGGCGGGTAGGTTCCAAAATAGGTATCTGTAACATCAGTGCCGCATCCAGCCACATCCGCGTAGTTCCTGCATCGTGGGCCAAATGTTTTTCGCACCAGTTGGAGTCCCTGAAACACTGGAAGTAATTTTTTGTTTGGTTGATTTTGTCTTGTAATTTGTTTCTGTCTTTCGTTCGGGAATTGTACATTTAAAAAAAAAAAAAGTTTGATTCAATTTCCGCCCATAATCACCCCACTTGAAAACTTCTGCTGTAGAGAATATGAAATGAAATGATGACTAAATGAATGAACGAACGAACAAACTAATGAATCAACAAATAAATGTATGAACTCACAAAAGAACGACTGACTGCTTGACTGACTGACTGAATACATTACAGGCATATTTTCCTTGTAGTCTTCACTTCAATGCACGATAGCATCATGGATGCTCCATTCACTCTGAAGAAATGTTCAAAATGCATTGTTCATATAGACTGTAATCAGCATGGCACACAGATGAATGAAAGAACAGATTTGTATTTTGACTTTGGAATATCAGCGCGGAAAAAAAAATAACGGAGAGGAGTGGAAAAAGCTGAAATGAGGGCTGAGTGTGTCAGTGACAGGTACAGTCGAATAACATTTCATCTGTTCCACTATTCCGGTGATCTCCCTTGACAAATTCTTCGTTTCAGTTCTGATTCAAAGTGGTGTCTCTCACCCATTTTCTTTAAAATCATTCGTACTAATATTTCTTTAAGTTAATTTCACGTGCAAGTTTCCACCGAGCTTAAAGAAAATATTCAAGCTATCCCGGCTGGGAGGTCGTGGGTTCAAATCCCATCAGAATCATATTGGTTTTTCTGACCCGACCGGCTCCTACTCAGAGTTGAGTTTGCTGCTGGCTCAGCTGGGAAGACTGGGACCAAACAGTCGAGTTCATCCACTTAATGGATGCGTTTCTGAGATTGTTGCTCAAATTTCCTGACCAACACTGCAGGTGCCTGTATCTCTCGGGCCTGGTTGACGCCGGGATATATTATGGAAGGAAGCGTAGAGTACAGCCCTGTCATGTAGTCTCAGACCGAAATGGAAATCCGTAGCATCATCTTAATCATCCTCATTCTCATCGATCAGCATTAAAAAGAAGTCTCAAATTCTGTGGCCCTTCATGCCCTGCTCTCATGGTGACCTCGGTTTCGATGTCCTCTACACGTCTGTGGCTTGGTTTTGGTTCCGTCGGGGTCACCGGTCGGCGTGTCCATGGGGGCTGTCGTTGGACGGACGTGGTGGCGCCCTCCGGAGGTAGAGCTCACTCACGCAGGCTCCGCGACTAAGCAATTATTGTCGTCAGTAGGGGGCTTAGTAGGTGGTGTCCTGTGTATGTTAGATCAGAACAGGCGCCACTGAACACCACCGAAGTGACTCGGCAGCAGTGCAGTGTCTTCTCCGGTGGGTTGCCTCTTGACGACTTGACATTGACTGCTCCCTGTGGACTGCCGGTGCCGGGGTTGCGGCGGGGCTGACCGGGCTGTGGCTGTGGGACGTGGTGTCGGAATGAGCGGCGTGTGTGCACTGCCTCTGAGGTGGTGCAGAGGTTGGGACAGCACATTGGAAAGTCTATTTTTCTGTCGCTTTTCTTTCGCTTTTTTAAGAGCACCCTTTATTAAACTACCTGGTTTTGTAACGTCTTTGCTCATCTTCTAACATTTTCTTTTTCATTGATACTGCTTGGAAGAATAAGCATAGATTCGTTGAATGATGTAGTAAAACAGTCACCGATCCATCTAAATCAACAGCGATTAGAGTAACTGCCACCTAGAGTCGAGTCTTAAAGTTTCCTGATCTTTATGTTCAGTGAAAAAAGCGGGCTTGATCATCCGACTAATTTTTTTTCTCTCTCTCTTTTCTTTTTTTCTTTTTTTTTTTTTTTTCTTTTCTTTGTTTGTTGTTTTTAGGTTGGACAGTATTGTTCAATGCAGGGTGAAACATGGGAATACCTATCTTGTAGTATAGTTCAGCGAGCTTTCAGTCTCGTAAGGTCACCTGTTCACAAAGATCGAAGCTCGTAAGGAAGTAATCAACAACGCCGTGATCTTGTTCAGATAAAAACATGTAAAATTACCCAACCCCTGATGTCTGCACCTCCATTCAATAGTTCAAGACATAATAGGTGGACAAAGCTACTCCATCGTATAATGATCTATCGGCTATGAATATAGCAGACACAAAAAGCACCAGGGCAAGTACTTTGAATATATGAACGATTGCAAAGCTGCTTGTTGCCAATTATCCCACGAAATTTGTCGTTACAAAACATGTGAAGGATGCCATCTGCTGCCAGTAAAATCCCCATGGGCCTCTCAATTTCCAGTGTATGACAGCTGGATTCTGCATGTCGTAAAAACGGCTACCAGCAGGCGGGACATGCACAGATAAGTGCAGGTCAATGTACTGCTCCATACTTGTGCGGATATTGTGTCCACTACAAAAAAAATGCATTTTGTCAAGTTTTTTATATATCAATACTGCTACACCATCTGAACAACATCATGACGAAATCATTTCAAAGTAGAAGAAACGACTCAGCAAAATGTTGAAAAACATGAGTGGTGCTTAAAATTGTATCTATGGATGTTTCTATTCAAGCAGCAAAATGAAAATCATGCACATGATTTATCAAGTCCCATTCTCTGGGTTTGTTTACATGTTCCAAGAAAAAAAATATCACTGGGACCGGCCTTCACCCGAGGCATTAGCATCGACGAAAGGGTCTCCACAATGGTCCTCCACTTCAACACCCCCTTCATGATCGGCAGGTTCACCAGGAGTGAGCCGGGACACATGACATCAGCCTTGAGTGTGTTATACAGTTCGTGGGGTCTGCAGCATGCTGTCTGTCTATGGCAGTGCGCAAAGTGTTCCACAGCTATGGGCTTCTTTCAGAACATCATGGTTGTTTTAGTCGATGGAGGGAGTTCAAGGCGTATGGCTTCCATGAACATTTTTGATTGCAAAGGTAAGGCGACTGCTGGTGAATGGTTTAGTCCATGCCCATAAATTACAAACAATGTTATCTTTCTGTATTGAGACACCATCAGTATTCTAAAAAAAATACGTTTCGCTTGTAGCGCTGGTTGTTAGTAAAGCTGAACCACTGAAGGTGTGTTGATAAATTAGCTTTTCTTGAACTTGAGAGTTCCACTGCACCTTCTTTAAAACGTGCAGTATGTAGGAGCACGAGCGAACGAGTTAAAAGACTGAGAAGCAACTCTGCTGCATGCCTGCTGAGTGCTAGAGCCTGGTGCCTTCCAATATTTTTTAGGTAGTTTTTAGGTAGCTCTCTCTCTCTCTCTCTCTCTCTCTCCTCTCTCTCTCTCTCTCTCTCTCTCTCTCTCTCTCTCTCTCTCTCTCTCTCGTTTCTGTGTATGTTTGTCATTCTTTCTCTGCCTGTCTGTGCATCTATCTGTCTCTCTGTCTGTCTGTCCGTTTGTTTGTCCGTCAGTCTACCTGTATGTCTGTCTCAATCTCTCTCTCTCGTTGTTTCTATGTGTCTTCCTGTCTCTGTCTCTGTCTATCTGTTTCTCTCTGTCTCTCGCTCTCTGTATCTCTGTCTCTCTGTCTCTCTGTCTCTGTCTCTGTCTCTCTCTCTCTCTCTCTCTCTCTCTCTCTCTCTCTCTCTCTCTCTCTCTCTCTCTCTCTCTCTAGCTGAGAGGGCTGAGGGAGGGTGTCATCACCCGTCGTGAACCGAACGTGGATCTGCAGAGGAGGAACGACGATCTCCACGAAGGGTTTCTGACGTGGAGACGAAGACGGACGACATCGAGGGACGGTCCAAACGGAATAACCTTATATTCTATGGCTTACTGATGAGGGACAACGAACCAGCAGCTGAGTGTGAAGGTATGGTATAATATCTTCTCACTGACAAACTGGGACTGTCACATGATGTGGAATTCAACAAGGTTCGCCGGTTAAGCTGTAAGTCTGACTCCCCCGTGATTGCCCGGTGCGTTTTCTATAAACAGAAAGGTAGAATTGCTAAAGGCAAAGTTCAAGCTCAGATGAAGTCAGATTTTCATAGGTGAAGACTTTTCTACCCGTGTAAGAGAAGTCAGGAAAAGGTCGACTTAAAGAAGCCTCGTAATGAAAGAAAAGAGTTACAATAACTTTCAACCACCTCCTGATAGACGGCAAGAAGTATTCTGTCGATTATAGTGACGTGCTAGTGGAAATGAAATAGGACATTGGCCGACCCAAAGACATTGTGATATTTCAAGTGCACCGATTTTGCTGTCACCCGGCAATTTGTCTCTTTAGTTTGTTCTTTTCACTTCATATGTTTTGATGAAACATTCTTCGAAGATTTTAATTCATCTGTGTTTGTAAGTTATAATTCGTTTTGCAAACCAGCCATTAAACTTACAGCTCATGGAAGACGCTCTGGTGGTCTGTTATGTCTTGTTACACACGAGCTCTGCTCGTTCATTAAGCTATTAGATATCAAATCTGATAACTGTGTTGCTTTTGTCATTGATAAATCTCTGTTTTGTGCAAACAAATATATCCTTTAAATAGGTGCTTATGCACCACCGGTTGATTCACCGTACTATACACATTTTGACATTGAAAATGGAATATGTATGCTTGAAGATTTTGTGAGTGATTGTATTCTTGCTCTTGATGATGTTTATGTTTTATTAAGTGGTGTGATTTAAACAGTCGAACTTCATACTTCTCACATGATTCAGAAGATGATGGTTTACCTATATGATGATCAGTATGTAAGTACTCCCTTCTCTGTACAAAGAGGAATTCTGTAGATAATGTATTGAATAATTATGGGAAAATGTTAATCAGTATGTGCACCGCTTTGAATTTATGTATCATGAATGGTGTGTGCCAGGGCGAACTGAACGGTCACTACACATACATTTCTGAGAGAGGTAATTGTGCAATTGATTATTTTTTTCAAATGTCACGAGATATATTTTCGAGTTTCTCGAATCATTGCAAAATACAAGTGCTAGAAAGAATCGAGTCAGACTATATGCCTTTGTTGATGAACCTCAGTATTCCAAATGACTGCATGAATAATAATAAAAAAAAAATGTTTCTATCCTTTTATTTGAAAAGTATGTTTGGAATGAGACATATATACCAATGTATTTAGTGATATTGTTTGCTCCCCTGGAATTCAACGGGGAGTTGAAGTGGCGATCAGTGTAATTGATGTGGATATAAATAAAGCTCTGTGTATATTTAACAGTTGCTTGAAAGAAGCAGCTGAGTGCATGAAAAAAACAAAAAAACAGAGCAGAGCAATGTAAATGTAAATTATGGTTATGATGATGATTGGTATGATGTGGAGTGTAAGTATGGTAAGAGAAAGGCCTGCAATTTGTTAAATAGATACCATCGCACTTTATTGCCAACCGATCATGTTTCTTATGGTAATGCCAGACCTGCCTGTAAACAGCTTCTCAAAACAAACCGTAAACAATTTAATCGAGCTATGTTAGAAAAACTGGTATCCTCTGTAAAATACCAGAAGGAATTCTAGAATTCAATGCGGAGAATTCAAAATAAAAGTAAACAACCTTCTAACAATATTAGTTTAGAAAACACACTTTCAGAAATTGCTTGAAAAAGAAGTGGATATCTGTAATATTGTGAATGATGAAGACGGTAGTGAACACAATGGTAACAATGATACCGATGATAACAATAATACCAGTGATAATACATTAAACCGTGCAATTTCAAGAGATAGGATTCTGTTGGATCTAAAGAAATTAAAAGAATCATAAAGCTAGCGGCCCTGATGGAATCATCGGTGAGATGCTAAAAAATGCATGTAAATCTGATTTGTTAGTAGGTTTTGTCACAATTTTTTAATGCTCTCTTTGACAGAGGTGTATTTCCTGAGCTGTAGACTGAATCCATTGTTCTCACTTTACATAAAAAGGCGATGCTGATAATCCCAGCAATTACAGAGGTATTTGTTGTGTAACACTTATAGTTGATTATACAGTGCTGTTATCAACAGAAGGTTGCAGGACTGGATAGAAGAAAAGAACCTCACTGGTGAGCGTCAAGCTGGTTTTTAGCGAAATCATTCTACAATAGATCATACGTTTTCCTTTGATGGTATTTGTGCAAAAACATTTTTGTTTGAATTGCTAATTGTATGTTGCTTTTATTGATTTTGAAAAAGCCTTTGATTCTGTTAATAGATGTATTTTTATGGCATATTTTGTTTTAAAATGCATCATCAGGGAAATTATATCGAAGTGTCATGAGCATGTATGACTCCGTCAAAGCTAGAGTGAGAAGTGGTGGGTCTCTGATTACATAAACTGCTCGACTGGTGGTAAGCAAGGTGATGCTTGCAGTCCTATATTGTTTTCCTTATTCATTAATACATTGATATTAGAGGTTATCAATTTTGGATGACGTAGAGCCAAGTTTATAAATGATTTTTTTGGAAATTTTCATACTTCTGTTGGCAGACGATGTATTAACGTCTGAAACTATAATTGGTTTACAAACCCAGCCGAACAGTTTAGAAAGTGCTTCTTCTGCATTAAGCTAAAAATAAGCATGACCAAAAGTAATATAATTGTGTTTAGAAAGGGCGGTTATCTTGCCGCCAGAGAAAGGTGGACATATAATGGAGTCGAAATGCCCATAGTGAATGCCTATAAATATCTTAGTATTTATTTTTCTATACGCTTAAGCGTTACCTTTGCTTGAAAAGATCTTGCCAGTAGAGCTAAGTATACTTTATTGTGTATTTTGAGGAAATTGGCACAGTTAAATAATAAATCTCTATCTTTGTTGTTGAAATTATTTGATATTCAAATTCAACCAGTGTTACAATATGGTGCTGAGGTATGTGCCTTTGATTCTGTTATTGTGCATATTGAGAAAATTCATTTGTATGCTCTGAAGAAATTTCTTGGTGTTTCGATGAGAACACCGAATGGACTTGGTATATGGAGAGACTAACCGATGTCATATCTATTTAATATCAGTGGTTAAATGTATTCGTTACTGGTTAAGGTTAACACAAATGGAACCACACAGGTTAGCCTATATGATGCTCGTGGAGTTAGATGCAAGTGGTAAGAAAAACTGGATCTCGAATGTAAGGCTAAAGTTGTATGAATATGGATGTGGTTCTGTATGGGAGAATCAGGGATTTTTTTTTTCGTGCTTTTCAGCAAAGACGGATTGATTGTACTTGGCAGACGTGGAGCTGTGATGTTGAAGACAGCAATAGATTTCGTATTTATAGAATGCTAAACCCTATGCATTGTGTTCAAAGTCTTTGTCAATGGTTATTGACTTAAATTTGAAATATATCATAATCAAGCTCAGATTTGGTATATCGGATATCTATGCACATTCTCAGCGTTACAGACATTTAAACGAATGTATGCCTGTTTGTCCATTATGTCAGGAATCTCAAGAAAATGAAGTTCATTTTGTTCTTTCATGTTCAGAACTAAGTGATCCCAGACCACAGTGTATTGTTCCCAAATACTACATGGATCCTTTACTCTTCAGATTGATGTTGTTAATGCCATCGACATATGATAAAATAGTGAAGAATTTTGCTGTGTTTTGTTACAGAGGGTTGAAACGAAGAAATGCTGTAATATTTTAATTTGTTTGCACTCCTGAATAGAAATGTATTATACAAAGTTCTTTCATATGTATCCCCCTTCTAAGGGGCTATGGTCTTCACGAATAAACATCTATCTACATCTGCATCTCTCTCTCTCTCTCTCTCTCTCTCTCTCTCTCTCTCTCTCTCTCTCTCTCTCTCTCTGGGCGTCAGTCTGTCTGGCTTTCTCTGTGAGTGTGTGTGTGTGGTAGTGTGTGTCTTTGTGTGTTTGGGTCTCTCTGTCAGTCTGTCTTTGTATGTATCTGTCTGTCTTCGTCAGTGTGTCTAAGTGTCGTTTTTTTTTGTCTGTTGTTTGTCTGTCTGTCTGTCTGTCTCCCCCCCCCCCCCCCTCTCTCTCTCTGCCTATCTACCTGTCTCTGTGTGTCTGTCTGTCTGTATTTCTGTGTGTATTTCTGTCTGTCTTTCTCTCTCTCTTTCCCTCCCCCCCCCCTCCCCCCTCACGTCTTAGTTTTCTGTTTCTGTCTCGCACCCTCTCTTTCTCTGTCTCTCAGTTTCTCTATTTGTCTCTGCATATCAATCTGCCCGTCTGTCTGTCTCTGTGTCAGTCTGTCTGTCAGGATTTTCGGGTTATCAAGAGTATTGAAGTGGTGCGATACGATTGCATCACTGCATTGCTGGATCCCACAGACAGCCTTTTCTCATTGTGCTTACCAAATAGGTTGTAAGAAGATCGTCAAACCCCTGATGGCTCTCCTTAGCGAAGTAGAAGGTCAATGCTGTGACACGTTTTTGGTTGCCGACTTCTTCATGATAAAATGGTGTTTGCCTTTCAAACGATCCTCATTTAAGTGATGGTCTGTATAGTAGAATATAATCTGTCATGCAATAGTGGCACCAACAGTCTGTCAGTAGCTCTGCTTGGAAGCTGTCTGAGCTACGTCCTTGCAAATCCCTCCATTGCGTATGACAGCCTTAGTACATTGGTCTGAATGGTCACCGATTGATCAATATGAGTTTATTTTTCATACCCCATAGTAATAGCTTCATGGAAAATTACCGGCACAACACCACAGCTACCACACATTATCAGGTTATCCTAACCTATTGACTTGGATGGTGATTGCAAAGTGGGGCTATCTGAGATTTAGTTTCGTAATATGTACTCCAGAATCAGTTGTAGGGAATGTTGGTTTCAGTTCATACTGCCTGTCATGGACATACATCCTTTTAGTTGGTAGGGCACCCCCTTTTTTTTCAAGCCCAGTATAAACTTGGTTGTCAGCCGTATTTTCTTGACTTCATTGGCCAGGTGTCGACCAGTGAGCTGTTTTTCATACCCCGGGTGCGCTACGTCCGTGCATTTCGCTCCCATCCTCCAATATTTCACTTCATTTTTCTTTTAAAGCTTTACTTTTCTGTTCTTTTCCGTGTTTCCCTCCTTGAGCCTACAGTTGCGTTTTTTGTCCAGGCCGTCCAGTATAAAGCCCTGTGTTCAACACAGGACCTCCTGCTTAGCATGTTTCACGTGGTGCACTAGCCTATATCAGGTGCCACAAATGAACAGTTTTTACCTGGAGTGAGCTTTGTCAGGTGAGTGGTGTGGCACTCGATTACGGACCTTCGAGGAGGAGAGATCCCTATCTCCGCCAGCTGTAGTCTTTTCAGCAAAATCCACTTCGGCGTGGATTGTTTGGTGTAGGCTTTCACCCTTCGGTGGGTGGGGAAGAATACCATTCGTCACCTCTTTGGATCCCTATCCCTGCGGCCGGAAAAAGTCAACCTCGGTCGTCCCTGACCTGGATTCCACTTCAGTGTGGACTGTTGCAGTCAAGACTTCCACCCTTCATTGGATCGGGAAGTGGACCGTTCCAGACATCGCCCACCTGCCATTCTGGTAACTATTCTATGTGTTCTGTTTTGGCAATGTATCATGTTATTTTTTTACTCTCTAGACTTTTGACAATTAATTGAGAGGTTTTTTTTCTTCTTCTTTACTGGTGCCGTTGGCTTAGGCACATCTTTCAGTGTGTAACTGGTCGAAAGCATAAGGGCAAACACGAAACTGGGTGTGGGATATGCACCGCTGTCCTAGTTGTAGAATTAAAGATATGCTTAGTCTTCAATTGTGTTTTACGTCCTTAGCGGCTACAGTTTTTGTCACTTCAGGCCAAGTTAAGAATGTTTAACTATACAATTTTCCTTCATTTCGATCAAGGGAAGCTAGTCATGTTTTTTTCTATATCCAGGCTGGGTTGATACTTATCTCCCCTTTATCCGAAGGTCGTATCAGGCTTGAATAATGTGAAAGATACGTGCTTTCGTTCAATATGTTGTTTCTGGCTGTATAGGGTCTCGGAGATTTTAGTCTTCCTTTAATTTTGTTTTTCGTTTCCTAGGCACAGGACGAACCGCGGTACGTACGAGCGTTCGAACGGCTAACCATTTCGGCCGGGGAGCGAGGAATTCTCGCCGTATCGTCCCTACATTTGGTTCCGTTCTCCTCGAGTCCTGTGTCTTATGTGTTTGTATGATTATGGCGTGGATGATCTCTAACTGTACTTATGTGAGCTTTAATCTTTTATTGGTGACGGAAACTGTCCTCTGTAGAAGTCTACCAAAAGGAAAAAAAGATAAATTAACATTTATGTTAAATACTGATTCATTTATCCTTTTAGTAGTGACAAATCGGCGTTGTTGACCTTACCTCAACAGACTGCTGAAAAAACCAACAATCTAGACGTTTTTACGAGTCACACCAGCAGACGTGGCATCATCAGGGGATTCTGAACACTAGGATGAAAAATGTACGCACGCAAACAGTGGCGAGATTCCCTGTCCTTTGACTTCAAAAACTGAGTTTAAGCAAATGACGTGACTACCTTATCTCTTTTTTTGTTGTTGTTTAACTACCACACCTCTTAAACAAGAACAACAACAGCAACAACACAACAACAGCGACAACAACAACAACAACGAAACACAGAAGAGGCGTGTCTTTTTTTTTCTGAACTGAAGGCGTTTGTCCAGATTTCAGTCGCTCATATCCAAGCTTCAAACCATGGGAAGTAATTCTTTAGAGCATTTCATATTCAGATTCAGCCGCTTCCAGTTCTCTGTTCTTTGTTGGAAGCGAGTCCAGATTTGACGACCGTACTCTCAGATTTCAACAGCTGAAGGTGTGTCCAGATAATGTTGATCTCCCGGTCAGGTTTTATTAGGTCTTTCTCTGGATTTATTTGGTTCTCGGCCATGATTTTTGTCATCTGTTCATCATTCCTACGTTCCCTAAAGGTTAAAGTTAACTCATTCACTACTCACATCCGCCTCTCCTTTCTTCAAGCTCGTTGCGCTGCATCCACGATGCCATAATATCTCATACGACCTTGCACGCACGTCATTCTCCCTACCTTACATCATTCTGATCCCTACCTGAGCACTGACTCCACAACGAAACGTTTTTTTCTAGAGAGCACGGCGGATGAACACAAAATTCCTCATCACTTTCGTCAAAACAATCCGCGTAATAATCACAAACCAGAGTGAAAGGCAAACGTTCTCTGTTGCTGGCACAAAGGAAGTACTGGGATTCTGACCTGTTAGGTGCTGTGCACCATGCTGACGTCACGGCAGTGATAGCATCATACGAGAACAAAACGTTGTCGTTGTTGTCAGCCCAACAATGACTTTGCAAGTCACAAGCCAGAAATCCGGGGATTGTGTGACCACCTGGACACTGAATTGAGAGAAAAGGATAGGTGAGAGACTGGAGAAAGAGATGTTGGCCAACTTGACCGAATCTTGATGCTGTTGTTGTTGTCGTTGTTGTTGCTGTTGTTGTAGCTGTCCTTTGTCAGGTCGGTTGGACCCAGAGGAGCTATCAAATTCACATAAGTAGAAGTAATGATGCTGCTCACGACATGTGCCTGCCATGTGCACAAGTTCGTCACTGTAGTAAACGATTGCTCCACACTGAGGGATACGAGCCGTCCAAAGGTCTGTAGATAAAATGATCACACACACACACACACACACACACACACACACACACACACACACACACACACACACACACACACGCACGCACAAACACACACACATACACATACACGCGCGCGCGCGCGCACACACACACACACACACACACACACACACACACACGTGAACATGTATGCACATGTATACTTCCACGTTGGCATATGCATACAGAGCCACCTCTCTTTCTGTCTCTTGGTCTGTCTGTCTGTCTATTTGTCTGTCTGTCTGTTTCTCTCTCTCTGTCTCTCTCTCTCTCTCTCTCTCTCTCTCTCTCTCTCTCTCTCTCTCTCTCTCGGCAAACACACACACACACACACACACACACACACACACACGCACGCACGCACGCACGCACGCACGCACTCACACACACACACACACACACACACACACACACACACACACACACGTGAATATGTGTGCACACGTATACTTCGATGTGGGCACATGTTCACACAGGCACCTCTCTCTCTGTCTCTCTCTCTCTCTTGACGTCTTTCCTCCGCACTCAACTGCATCCACTCCATACACATAAGGCGCAAACAAAGGTCAATTTCGATTCATCCCCTCCTTAATCTTTTAAAATCCCATGGGGGTTCTTTACTCTGGCATCAATCAAAGCTTACATATTTTCATAATCTGTGATTCTTTCAGCTGGTGCATCCAATCAAGCACGCCTCTTTGAAAGTCACTACTATTGTTGCAGGTTTACTCACTGCAAGTGTCCACACACACTCTCTGTGGTGTCCAGAACTGGCTTCCTCTGTGCGGGGATCCCATACTGCCCATTACATATCACAACTACTGGTCGGCGACAAACTTTTGCCCAACCTGGATCTTCCCGCGGATCGGAACTTGGCCCGGAACGCGCGCAGCCCCCGGCCATCCACCTTAGTGCCCGATCTCCAGTCTCTCTTCTTTCCTCTACGCACGGGGAGTCGGCCCAGCTATAACAAACCGGATAAACACGAGTTCAAAACACTGCCAGCCAGTTAGCAGTCATATTACACTTTAACATTTTTCAACTCTTCAATTTTTCAAACATAGTTTCAGTTCCAACAATAAACCGTTGAAAACAAAATGGAGAATCATCTAGATTCTCACAATATAAAATTAGATATTTACGGCTTGAGTACGGTCAATCAACTACAATTCACATACTTCTGTATGTGTTAGGCCTCTGCCTTTATCAATGGGCACAGTCCGCCTCTTCTTCATCTAAATCATCTGTTCCATTCTCAGAGTGCGCACCGATACAGGTCAACGCCTTTATATTCAAATCGCGTGAACAGTGTTAAAAATTTCACTCAAACCCTGGGCCACGTTCAGTCAATACGCTCCCTTGTGTCACACGACTAACCTATAGTGTAACGCACGAATCAATAATCTTTTTGTTAATCTGTACTGTCTCATGTAATCGCGTAGCATACGAAATGTCGCTCCGCATTACATGACACTCTCTCTGTGTCTCTCTGAAGCGTGCACACACACACACACACACACACACACACACACACACACACACACACACACAAACACACATACGCACACACACACACACACACACAAATACACATACGCGCGCGCGCGCGCGCGACCCTATATTGCTGAGAGAGAGAGAGAGAGAGAGAGAGAGAGAGAGAGAGAGAGAGAGAGAGAGAGAGAGCAAATATTTAATTGAGGGGAAAATGGATAATCTAACATTGAGAGAAAGAACACAATCACTAGTATGAACGTTTACTGATGCTGAAACAGGCAAGTCAGTTGTTAGTTTACACTCTCTGCTCTCTTTAGATAAAGCAAGATGATCACCTGATAGCAAGAGAAGGAGAATACACGTTGGTCTACTTTATTTATTCATGCAGCAATTTGGATAAGGCCACGCAAGAGAGGTCAACATCAAGAAAAAAAAAACAAACAATAATACAACAAGCAGAAATGTACATCATCCAATAAAAACCAAAGAAATCTATGTTTCATCTGTCCATTGTTCCAATACCAACCACAGCAGTTGATGAGTCTTTGAAGTTAAATGATTGAAGTGCATGGAAAGGTGAGCTATTGACGTAGTAGCAATGCTGGTGTGCATATACCTGGTGCTTGCTTTATTATTTTCGGACAAGTTCCAGAACCGAGACCACTTTCTGTTAAATTCTGGGGCACCCTTGCTAGATAGGGGATGCATTCTTGAATTCATGTTTATGCTAAATACTTTTTTTTTTTTTATAAATGTTGGGCCACAGGCCTATTAGTACCATCCTTTTCCCATTCTAAATGGGTCATGAAACATTATAGCAAACAGAGGAATGCAACCCAGGTTATCATTCTTTCTATGTATTTGTTATTGTTGTAACCAAACAGGACCAGTTCACCATTGATATATGATCTGGAGCAATGATCATATTTTTAAAAAATCTTTTCAAAAGTCAGTTAATCCCTCAAAGGCAGTTCGAAAACGGAGAATACCACAAATAAATTTGTTTTGTATGTTTCGTCGTCAGAACAAAAATTACATGTGTTTATTTTGTGATTCGCTTTTCTTTCAAAATTTGGCTGATCAATAACACATCACAACAGATTTTTGAATTCATTGTCATTTTATCTCTTTTTGTTTTTCTCATTTTTAATTTGTGCTAAAATCCAATGTACCAAAATAGTTGTCTTCCAATTTGAAAAATAAATTTCGGTCATAAATACATGCTCCGACATCGTGTAGTACCCTGTTGATCCACCATGAGTTTATAATATGACTTTCAATGCTTTACTTTTCTTAATATTTTCTTCACTTAAGACATTTTTCATAGAGTATGCGAAACTCACGTAGCCCAAATAATCAATTTGATTTTCCCTCTGTCTCACTCTCTTCTTTTTTGTCTAAAACCTTTGTAATCGGAAGTTTTCTTCTTCAACAATGACATATTACACTAGAATAGCATCATCTTCTTTCATCCAGTGCTTGTAACAGAATGCTTTATCCAAGATTTTGAATTATTGAAATAGATGAGTTTATAGCTAATTAGTATGTCTTAATAAAGGTATTTTTTCTAATGTAAATGTAAAAGTAAAAATGTCATCTTTGTATGCTTTATCCAGGATTTTGAATTATTCAAATAGATAAATAGATCATTAATAATATGTTTTAATAACAGTCGGGGATGGTGTGTCGGCTAATTCATCTTGCAATTTTCTCTGATCTACATGTTTATTAGAGAATTAAAATGCAAATAAACATTTGCCTTTGTCTTACCTGCCTCTGGTTTAAAAAATAATGCTGCATGTTTCCAGGATTAATTCAAAAGGGGAAAGTAATGAGTCCATCGGCGCTAACTCGATCACTACTTAAAACCCACAAGGAACTCTAAGCAGTGAACACTTGGCATTTCCTTATGTCTTTGAGAGGAAGTTCTCCACTAAACGTGGCATAACAACCAATGGAAACGAACTAAATGCAGTGATAGAAAATATCAAACAGGTCCACAGACTAGCTACATTTAAAAAAAAAAATGTTTCATGCAAGATATAGAAACGCCTATGACATGAAAAACAAAGTTTATGGCAAGTCCTCAAAACTCAGATGCTATCGTGAAATAAATAACATTCTGCAGAGAGAGAGAGAGAGAGAGAGAGAGAGAGAGAGAGAGAGAGAGAGAGAGAGAGAGAGAGGAGAGAGGAGGCTGCCCGAGATGTGGAGGGAAAAACCGATGAAATGGGAAAATCTAAAAGACAGCGCCCTCAGAATAGTAGAATCAACCATCAGATAAAACCATAAGAGAAAAAAAAAACAAAAAAAACAAAAAACATAAGGTGCTTTTGGAGAACGTTTTCAGTTCTCTGAGACATTATTCAGACAGCTGAAATGAGGGGCATCTACAATGCACAAAGAATTCTTGAGCAGCTTGTCAACAAAACACATACCTACCATCAGAGTGAAATGCCACTGGAAATGTACGTCTTTTGCAGCTGGCAGTACTAGACAGCTTAAACCATTATCTTCACTGTAACCAAACAAGCCACGCCAACAGCGACAGTAGAAAGAGTTGTCCGAGGACTCTGGAAAGACACACAGAGGAAAAGCCAAGCAGATGACAGAAGAAAACCTGCAGGTGACAATTTGTGTGGCTTCTTTTGCAAATACAAAGTATGGTGCCTGCATTTCATTCTCATCTTGAAGTCTCTCTAACACCTACTGACATGCCAAATCAGTATTAGAAAAGTGGAATAAACAACGGTCAAAATCATCAATGACACAGAGAAATGGCTGGGTATCCTATCTTGTATCACCACCGTTACACTCTACTGTTGCCAAGCAAAAAAGCAGAACCTGAAACCTATTCTTGAGGGTTACAAAGAATGGGAAAAAAGCAAGATAATTAGGTATGCTTCAGAACTCAGAGGGCGAGGATGAGAAATAAATCTACCTAAAGCTACAACCTCTCAGAAAAGTAAAAAGCTTAGGTCACAGTCAATGTGACAATGGTAAAGTTCACAATTAGGCGAATGTACACACAACCCAGTAAGCAGGGAATCAGGTTAACAGATATGGCCTAAGGCAGGGTGAGAAGTAAAGACAGACACAGCAATAGAGAAGTTGAGGAAAGAGAAGAGGGATGCAAGAGAATCTGAACAGATGTGGCCAAAGGCAGGGTGAGAGGTAAAGAGAGACACAGCAATAGAAAAGTTGAGGAAAGAAGAGAGATCCGACAGAATCTAAACATCAGTCCACTGAGGAAGCTGAAAGGAAATTTCCGCGGACTTTGGAAAAGGAGAGCAACAGTGAACTTCAAAAAGTGTATATTCCCGATTCACGGTAGGTGTACAATGGCTTGTTGGGTGAGACATCCGTCACAGAGTGACTTGGCCTTGAAGCACCCAGCCTTCCAGAAGGTACAGATTTGAATCACAACACTGCCAACAACATTTCTCGCAAGAGAAGGAGATCTGGGAATGATGCCCAGTTCCTTTGGGTGTAAGGAGTTCATGGCTAAAATACTTCTTTGAGAGAGGGGGGCTATCTCCAAGGATCTGCTATCATGCTCTTCGCTCCTCTTTCCCCCAGTTTCCTCTTACCAATAATTAATGATGTTAAGAAATGTAATATGACTGTCGGGAACAGTAAATGTTTAAATGTGTAGCTGTGTTTTCAAGATCTGTTTTACATCAACACTACTTTTAAATGGCACTGTGCCTTTCCCATTAGTTGATAACATTATAATACCGGGCATTTCTCCATGCGGATGAAATGGCCAGAAATGTTGAAGATGACTGGAGAACCCAAATCATTAAGATACAAAAACTGATAAAAAAGAATGAAGCAAAAGAGATATAAGAAATCGTGCTAAAATTATTGTTAACAAGACTTTTATGGTTTGTCAGTTAACTTTCATAATGCAATGTATAGGTATACCAGAAGCAGTCCTTGATCAGATAAATACAATCTCGTACAGGTTTGTATGGCAGAGAAAAGACAGCAATTGGAAAACTTTTGAAAAAAATGAAAGCGATTAGAATAGAGGAGGACTGAAAATGGTCAATATTGTAGAATTTCAAAGATGTTTTTATCTGCAATGGGCTGGGAAAACTCTTCACCTCAACTGAATAAAAATGGACTAATATACCAAAATGGCATTAGTCTAAAATCAAAGTGAACGCAACATGTTTATGATGGAAAACAACCTCCAGGATAAAATAAAACAGAAAATACTTTTCCCCTACGATTTTTTATATACTCAGAATCTCATCAAATTACAAAGCACGTATATTTTTTTCTGGGTTGCAATGACAAAATAGTTTGTTAATGACAAAATAACGCTCTCTTTCTAATGCACTTGATGCGGCACTAAGATTTTTCGGGCCGATACGTCCATCTTCGACAAAGAGTTACCAATGAGGAAAAGGGAACTGAAAGGTCAGGGATCGTGCCTGTGCCAGTTATATGAAGAGAAGTGTTGGATATTATTTGGGTGTTTGTGACTGATGCGTTGGTGCGTGTGTCTGTTTGTCTGACTCACAGAAATTCGGATGCGTGTACGATTTTTAATTCACACGTACCCACACATTCAAAACATGGACAGCCAAGCAACAAGTCGACGTTTTCTCTTTTTTATGCTGCCCGAGCCATCAAAACAAATACACAAAACACAGTAATATACAACAATATCAATTCAGCAAAATAACGCACGCCGTAACCCTTGGCGTACAACATGACAGTCCGCAGACGTCGCAAGTCTCTCGTTATGAATGCTGTAGAAGAAGTCCTCTCCTGGGAATTACATAGTCCGGAGGAGCAGCTCGCAGATTTTCCACAGAACCGAAGCGACGGCTCTGTCCACAATAGGAGCGAAGCTTCAACACAAGAAAGGCTGCGTCTCACACACAAAATGAGACGTTGGTTCTAAACACCACAACGCAACGGCCCTGGTACAGCAAAGGCGACGGCTCTGGTATGGCTGGCCCAACAGGTCACTGGTTCGCATACCTCAAGAGCGGCGGCGGCTCTGGTATGGCTGGCCCAACAGGTCACTGGTTCGCATACCTCAAGAGCGGCGGCTCTGGCTCGGCAGCATCGGCGGTTCTGGCACAACTGGCTCGTCGGGTTACTATCGACTCCCTCGTCGACCTCGCCACACCCAGCAGGGTGGAGACAAGGGGTAGATCTTGGCTATGCCCCAGACCCGGGCGCAGTGGCAGGACGGGTTACTGTCGACTCCCTCGTCGACCTCTCCACACCCTCAACAGGGCAGAGACAGGGGTAGACTCTGGCTACACCCAGACCCACCTGCAGGGCAGGACGGGTTACTGTCGACTCCTTCGTCAACCTCTCCACACCCTCAGCAGGGTGGAAACAGGGGGGCAGACCTCAGCTACGCCCCAGACCCTCTAGCAGTGGTAGCCAGTTCCCGGTCACACCAGGACAACGACTTTACCTGGGGGACTGTTGACTACCTTGATCTAGCCTACTATAACATGGCTGTTATTCATCATGGTTATTAATCATATTCGTAACCAACAGTTACTTTAGATTTCACCAGGACTTGGGGAAAATTACTCATACTGAAATCTATGCAGTTTCATTACAATATCACACATAGAACATTCTCTTTTTTGGAATCATGTTCTACACATTGGGGAAAAAGGATTTCCACATAGACCTTTTCGATATCATGTTTTACACATTGGGGGAAAGGATTTCCCTTCATAACATTATTCAATTGTAACAGTAACAGCCCTTAAACACATATCAAGGGAAGATATCCCACACACTCTTGTTTATCAACAGATATTCATTATTCATATCAAAGGATGTTTTAAATACATATTGAAAAGGGTTTCCATCTAGCTCACCCACATCAAAATTCAGAATAAATCTCCCGACCAGTAAGACATGATAGTTTCTATCGCTCCACTCCGAAGCTTACTATCAATAACATCATTACAATAAGCCCGGAATTACAGGGAGCGGAATAGCTCAGTTGGTAGAGCGCCTGACTCGCAATCTTGGTGATCTGGGGGTTGCGGGTTCGAACCTCTGCCGGGGCGTTTCGGTACAGAGGGATTTTTCCCTCGGAGTTAACATTGGTTCTGACTCCATTTCCCATACAGTCCTTTGAATGAGACTATAAACCGAGGTTCCGTGTGTGAACGCATGCATAACATCTTGCACACACGTAAAATCCCATCACCAACATTCGGAAGAGTAGGCCAGTTTGGCCGTTGGTATGGATGACACGTTACACACAGCATGCACCCTGAGTGAGAAATGGAAAGAATGAAGGAAGTAAGGAAAATGAGTGATCGATATTGAACGATACTGACTGGATGACACGGGAAACGACTGAATGAAGCGCCAGCTGGCAGCTCTTCAGTCGGCACTACCCAGGTAGGCAGCCCGTTGTGTAAACGAGTGTTGATTGTAAAAAGCGCTTAGAGCTTGGCGTCTAGCCGAGAATAGGCGCTATATAAGTATTCGTTATCATCATCATCAACAATACATTAGTATAAACAAAACATTTTTTTCATCATAAAGCCATGAACCAGCCGAGCCACCTCCTTTTCAGATCACTCATCAACATATTTTTTTCCCTTCTTTCTATTCATACTTTCTAAAACAATATCCTCCTATCACCCTATCAAGTCACAAGATTTACCAAAAAACAACAAATACTTTTTTTTTTTCAAACCTTTACTAGGCGCTGAGAAAGTTACCTCGGTTTATAGTCTCATTCGAAGGACTGTATGGGCGCATGATTTCCGACTGCGATTTAAAACTTGCTAACAATGAAATACCCGACTGCCACAGCAACTCGTTCAGTAGTCCCCCTTCGGCCACTGGAAAGTTGCACTGCCGGAACTGCTGTAAAGACTGCCTGATCGCTTCAGCTCACCCGGCTTATACAGTGCGCAGGTGAGCAGCAGTCACGTGAACTAACCAACCGGTTTTCGGATGAACATGTTCCGGCCAACACGTTGTAAAAAAAATTGTGACCGGACAAAAAACGGTCCATCACATGGTTAAATGTTTCAAATCCTGACCAACCTGGGCAAAGCAAAACGGGCAAAACAGGACAATGACACACAAAAAAAACCCCATTATCTGAGATCCGACCTGAATGTAATGCCTAGATTGACTCCAAAGGCTGCAATTGCTGTACTGCTTTCGTTGATTCTGTGGTAGAGACTGCAGCCAAACAGACAACAGTAAAGGGACATTATCAGGGCTTCAGTCAAGGAGCCTCGTTTTACCACATGGTTAATCCTTTCTGAAACCTTTCGTTCGGGCAAATCTCTATAAAAAAAAAAAAAAAAAAAAAAAAAAAAAGCAGAAGCAGTTAATACATTTTCAATGTTGGGCTGATAGTGTTGGATCAAGATTGCAGTGGGGAGTACCCTTCTCCCACTCACCCATCTGCCACCCCCACCCCATTCCACCCCACCCCACCCCCTTCACACACACACACACACACACACACACACACACACACACACACACACAAACATAAATCTTGAGAGGGTCGAGCTTCACTAAGTCGTGTCATGCCAACGAGTGACCACATGAAAGGAATTTTATCAGAATGTGATATCGGATCGATAATCAATCAGGTCGACAAAGACCGCACCTTCAGTTGCCCATCAGGGCTGTCTCAGTGGAGGTATGAAGAATAATACTGACATACCGAATTCTAAGCTCCATGGCAGAAAAAAAAAACACACGATCATATGAAGTTGGTAAATCACAACTTTGAACGCCGCACGAAAATTGCTCTAACCAAAGGACAAAAGAGCAAGATACTCCGACAGTGTCAGCGGGATCCAGAGAAGTACAGTTCTCAACTGCTGAACCAGTCAGCCAGGAGCATTCCTGCACCATTCCTGGAAACGTCATCATAGGAACTAGGAAAATGGGAACCTTGAATATAATCTAAAACAGGACACAGGAACTTCTTCGGCAGTGGATTTATAGGCGTGTGCATGGCGTAGGCTTCCTACTTCATATGGACGTTGTAAACAATATTGGGTTACCCCCCCCCCCCCCCCCCCCCTCCCGACTCTGGTCAACTGTTTACCATTTGACTAAAGGCGACCTCCTTCAGCTTCATCGTCACACAAGTTAGGTTATGACCCTACATCAAATTCCAAAGATAATCAAGAAGACCAGCCTCAGGAGGATCCTGCCCAATCATCGAAGAAAGACATGCTGAGTAATGGGAAACCGGGATGCCAAAGCTGGACTTTTACCCCATTTTTAAGACAGGGGTCATTTCTCAGATTTTTGGGACACTAAAAACTATTACTTTTAAGATATCGCTTTCAACCATGAACATCTTGTTTTAAAGTTTGCATATCTTGCATTCGATTTTCAGTGAGATCGTTGTAGACCATATATCCTTTGGGCCTGATAAGAATCCAATCTTTTGTATCCATGATATCTGATTATTTGTTTCTATTTTTCTTTATTTCTGTATTTTGGGACACTAAAAACTATTACTTTTAAGATATCGCTTTCAACCATGAACATCTTGTTTTAAAGTTTGCATATCTTGCATTCGATTTTCAGTGAGATCGTTGTAGACCATATATCCTTTGGGCCTGATAAGAATCCAATCTTTTGTATCCATGATATCTGATTATTTGTTTCTATTTTTCTTTATTTCTGTATTTCTATGTATGCAGTTGTGAATTTCTGCGTCTGTCTGTCTGTCGGTATGTATATATGTAAGTATGTATGCATGCAGAGTTGAATACATGTGCGTAAGCATGAATGAATGTAAGTACTTTTTTATTTATGTATTCATTTATTCATTCATTCATTTGGTTTATTTCTGTATTTATTTTCATGTATTTATTTATTCGTCAGTTTATTTTCTATTTACATTAATCTGCATATCTATTCATTTTCCCTAAACAAGAATTTTTTACGTATGGAGTTCCTCTTCAAAAATCTTTCTCTCTCTCTCTCTCTCTCTCTCTCTCTCTCTCTCTCTCTCTCTCTATATATATATATATATATATATATATATAAATTTTTTTTTTTCGGGGGGGGGGGGGGGGGGGGGGGGGGGCGTCACAAAGATTAATTTACTTGGTTGGTAAGAAACACAAAACGACATGCTAGATTACAAGTACTGGTTTAAAAACAAGGGACAGAATTCTGGACTGACACACACACACACACACACACCTTTTTTTCTCCTCATAGTTACATTTGCAAACAGAACGATCCGTCAAACATCAATAATACCAGCAACAAAACATACCTGTGTTGTGGGAAATAGGCATTAAGTAAGAGATTGTGCGATCATCCCACTGAAGGAGAAGGTTATACCTGAAACAAACAAACGAACAAACAAAACTCTCTCTCTCTCTCTCTCTCTCTCTCTCTCTCTCTCTCTCTCTCTCTCTCTCTCTCTCTCTCTCTCAAAGAAAGAAACAATCAGCAACCACGTCAGTTTCGTTGCAATATTTCGACTGTTTGCGATCTTCCTCAATAAGGCGTCAGATAGATAGATAGGTAGATAGATAGATAGATAGATAGATAGATAGATAGATAGATAGATAGATAGGTAGATAGATAGACTGAACGCACACGCACACACACACACACACACACACACACACACACACACACACACACACACGCACGCACGCACGCACGCACGCACGCACACAGACACACGCACGCGCGCGCGCGCGAACACACACACACACACACACACACACACACACACACACACGCACACGCACGCACGCACGCAAGCACTCACGCACGCACGCACACACAGTGCCTTACTTCGGATCTTTAAGTCTGGAATTGGTCAGACCCACGTACATCTCACGAGGTCGGTTGCGTGACCATACCACGTTTCTTATGGCCGCCCATTTCCCTGTTGGAATTAAAGCTGGCCAGATAACCGCCCTGAGTGGCGCACATTCCTTTGGCCTCGAAGTATGTGAGTGGTTTGGCTGGGTGACCAAGAAGATAACAGCGACCTTCCACCAGAAACCTGCCATGTTCGCACAGTTCATGGTGACATTCGGTTTCATCTTGATGTGAGTCGCATTCAGCAATCAAGTTGCAGGAGAGATGATGAGTCGAAGGTCAATCCACGATGATGTGGAACAATTCCATTCGTTGTCTGACACTCTCAGGGGAATGGCAGATTGCTGTGTGGTACAAAATCACACACACACACACACACACACACACACACACACACACACACACACACACACGGTTCGATTGAAACATTAACTGCTTTTATTTGAACTCTTAGTTGACTCTTCAGGTTTGACATGAAATAGACGGCTAAAGTATAATGTATGTATGTATGTATGTATGCATGTATGTATGTATGTATCTGTCTGTCTATCTATCTATCTATCTATCTATCTATCTATCGATCGATCGATCGATCGATCGATCCATCGATCAGTCAGTCAGTCAGTCAATCAATCAATCAATCAATTAATCAATCAATCAACAATCAATCTGTCTATCTATCTATCTATCTATCTATCTATCTATCTATCTATCTATCTATCTCACCTGCTTTTTGTTGTCAGGATTTGCTTTACTCTGTAGATTTGCCAGCCTGGAAACATCCCCACGGTGCAGATGAGAGACTCTAATCTTGGTTTTTGGTGGTAACCAGGTATGTGTGACTAGTTAAATGGAAGTTAGGGTTAGTACTAATGAAGTTGTTTTTTCCTACATGTGGTTATGAGATTGCCAGTTCTTAGTGAAGACCTACAACATTTGATTGTTCCCTTGATTGATCTTGTGATTGACAAGGCTTGACGAGACCTAGGTGACTGTAGGAAGTTGTGGTTAGTGACTGTGCGAGTGGAGGTGGATGAGAAGAGTGGAGTGCGTGGATGGGAAGAGAATATGTGTTCAGGGAAAGTGATTAAATCAAATCAATGTATTATTGAAAAAAAAAACGTTATCTTTTCCCTAAAGCACTATAATGTTGCAAGCGCTGGTGAGATCTGGAGGACGGGGGTGGGGGGGGGGGGGGGAGGGGGGGAGGGAGGAAAAGGTAAGAAATAATGTCAAGAACAGTACACATTTAAGTATAAACTACACTATCATGATTATAAAAATATGCTAATTTCAGATTGAGAGATAATTTGTGCAACCTCAACAATTTCTGAACTGAAAGAAATAGCGTTAGCCGATTTAGATTTCGAAATTTCAACGTCTGCTTTTGAATAAAGAGCATTTAAAATAGGGCAATGAAAAGTATATGTTCACCAGATAATGGTTTAGAACATACACACGCTACATTTTGAGAATATTTGGTCTTCCAAGAGTTCAAACGTATCTTGTAGATTAAACTAGAAATATGTCTAGGACATGTTTCCATAGGTTACACATTTATCTTGAGACGTGTGTGTGTGTGTGTGTGTGTGTGTGTGTGTGTGTGTGTGTGTGTGTGTGTGTGTGTGTGTGTGTGTTTCAAGTTTTCAGACTTTCGTTTTTTTTTGTTTTTATCTGACCAGTCACACCAAACTGACTTTAAGCGATTCAGTAAAGACAGCTTGAAAACTCGATATTAACAGATTTGAACCCCAGAGCGGTAAGTTCAGAGACAACATATATGCAAATGACACGTGATTCCTGTTAGAAATGGTTATTGATTTGATAGATGAAAATATTGATGAAGCACTTGAGGCCTTTAATCATCGTATGAAAAATGCAGCAGACTGTATTTAGAGACAGGTAGCCATTTGTTGAGAAAACAAAGCAAAGCTTGCCTGCACCTGACTGTACTCCTTTTATGTATAGCAAGATGTGAATATAAGCATATGTTAAAGAGAAAAAAGAAGCATATCAATGACACTTTTTAAGCGACTTATACAATCTCTAAAAAGCCAGATGTTCTTGAAATCTGTGCGTAAAACCTCTACGACAAGACGACAGCCTTTGAATGATATTAGCATAAACAAGTGGTACGTACATTTTAAAGAATTGTTAGAAAGAAAAAGACAAGTTTGATAATGATCTCATTCAGGGAGAAGTAAGTCATACCCAAAGTAGTTACGGTGATCAATATAGTGCTGTGAAACATGAGAATGGCTATGGCAACATTAATGATGAAAATGACGATGATGATGACGAAAATAATTTGAACTGACCTATCTCAGTAGTAAAAATTTTGATAGCTTTTAAACACTGAAAAATCGAAAAGGCTCGTGGTCTGGATAAGATTTTAGGGGAATTTAACAAAAATGCTCGAAAATGAAACTTGGTAGTGGAATGTTTAGTAAGTTAAATGTTTAAAACTCCCTTATTTGATAGAGGCATATGCTCTGACAGCTAGTGTGAGTGAGTTGTTGTATTATCATTTTAAAATTAAAGGGCAATGCTACGAATTCAAGCAACTACAGAGGAATATTACTGTATAATGTATGAGTAAAG
>JADBJO010013161.1:45000-47500 GCA_016801955.1 Conus betulinus
AGATGCGGTGTATTATATCCTGTCTGTCATCTACCGCAAATTCTAACACAGTGAGGTGCGCCCAACACCCTGGAATCAATCGCTAATCAATACCACTCCCAAGAAAGAACATCTTCAGCATTTCCAAAACTATCACACTGTAATCTCAAATAGCGACGCTAGCAAAGTAATGCTCAAAATCGTTCTGAATAAAGTGCAACCACAAGCAAACAACATTCGCTGCTGGAGGACTGATTTTTAATTTACCCACTCTTTGCAAAAAAACATTTTCCACCACCATTAAGAATTTTACCACGTCTCCATAGACTTCAAGAAGGCGTTTGATGGAGTCTTGCAGGAGGCACTATGGACACCAATGAAGAATTTCAACATCGGACAGAAGCTTACCATCACCATCCGGCAATTGCATTCCAAAGCAATCAGTGCGGTGCTCATACAGGGCGCTACTGGACAATGGTTCAGTATTTTACTTAGAGTTCATCAAGGCTGCCCTCTGTCTCCTTTACTTATCAGCGTATTCCTAGAGAGTGTCATGACCGATGCACTTGAAGATCGTGTCAACACAGTTGGCACTGAATGAGGACCCATCGCAAATCTCCGATTTGCAGATGACGGCCTGACAGGCAGTGAACTAGCTGTCCTCTAAGCTTGTTGAAAGACTGGACGAAACATCGTGAAGGTATGGCATGAAAACCAGCATCGAAAAGACCAGGTTGATGGCTAGTCATAACACCACCATCATTACTTATATATTTGTACATGGTCAGATGCTAGAATAAGTTCACAGCCCACTTACTGTGGACCATATTGATAGTGAGGGATCCAAAACATACATTCTCTTTAGGGCATGAAAGACAGCTTCAGCGCTGTCCAGATTAAAATTTCATGGAAGGACAAGAACATCTCAATGAAGCAAAAGATTAGGCTTGTGCGTGAACAGAAAGTTACATTTGAGTGGTCATGTGAAAATATCAAACAGCCCTTGCTGAAACAGTCCTCTGGGAAGTGCTGAAGGATGGGGCCTTTGAGGAAGACAGAAAAAACGATGACTGACAGCATCGTGAAGTGGACAGAGGAAACATTTGCAGATGGCCAGCCTTGGCGCACAACTGAGATTGTGGAACCTGGATCACTTTCTTAGTGTGGTGACTCCATTGTTTTCCCATGGAGTTAAGGGAGAAAAGAAACAGAATGCATTGCAGATGTCCAGGTGCGACCACACTGGAAAAAGGCAAGGTGGAACGCATTCTTGTTAACTTCATTTAAGCAATAACTACAGCAAAAGTTACAGCATGGTGTCCAGTGTTGATTTATTCCTGTCGCGCAAGCGTTGCCACACACTGGATACCAGCACAGTACATTGTTACAATATACAGCTTAAAATCCAACGATTTCTTTCTGTTTTATTTTCAAGCAATTTCTTAGTGTTGAGAATATTATTATCTAATTCAATGCTGCAGTTTCACCAGCCAGACCATGCGACAATTTAGACACCGAGTCTGGAAGGGTGAAGCAGCCTGACACGTTTTCGGGTCGCCTTACTCAATGCTTAGAAAGGTCACGTGACACTGCGACAATCTGTGTGAGCAAGTCAAAACCAAACCTATTCAAGTTCTGTATGACTCATGATGCAATTAAAGTCTTTTATGATTAGTATAGTGCTGTTATAAGAAAATAAAAAAAACAGGAGTAGGCAGTGCTACTGGTTTAGGATTGATCAGCATTTATGAACAGTGCTAAGACTAATAGGTCCTATGCATCGATAGCAATTTCTTATCAACCTACTGTTCTTTCTTGCTTCAACCAATATTGCAGCATCACAATATCGTTCCGTATTGACCGCACTGCCTTTTTGCTAATCTTCAAAATACCTATCATTAAGTTTTACCAACAGAAAATTACAGATCTGAAGCTATCAAAGAGCTTGTCGTCCGATGTAACAGAATTGGAAGCATAACCCGACCACACCCTATCTCCCCCTGCCCATCCTTTCTCATCTGGTCTGTATTGAGAATGCAAATTAGCTGAAAACTGTTTAGTGAGAAACTGGACAAGAAACAGGACGAAAATATTTTTCAACTCACCAACTATTTCATTACATCCTGCCACATTTCCTTTTCCTTCAGGTTTGCTTTAAAATCTTCTGATTGGTTATATAAACTGCATCCTCCATCATACTGCGTTTTCGAGTTTCTGTTTTGACTGTTAAGAGAGAGAGAGAGAGAGAGAGAGAGAGAGAGAGAGAGAGAGAGAGAGAGAGAGAGGGGGTGGCAGACAGACAGACGGAGATCTTGATCACATACAAAAATTAATATTTAATTAAAAACAAAATGCTTGACCAGTGTTCTATACCTGTTGACTTTGTTACGGTTGTATCAGAAACCACAGACTTGACATTCTTTCAGAAAGCTGTAGTATACTTAATAAAATAAAACTCTCCTTCAGACAGAGAGAGAGAGAGAGAGAGAGAGAGAGAGAGAGAGAGAGAGAGAGAGAGAGA
>JADBJO010013161.1:50000-53905 GCA_016801955.1 Conus betulinus
CATTTGTCAACGATTCAAACAAGTTTTGGATTCCAATGTCTTTTGTGAAATGATGTCGTGCTGCTCTCACACTGACTCTTCATTTGTCAACGATTCAAACAAAGTTGGATTCCAATGTCTTTTGTGAAATGATGCCGCGCTCTTGTCAACAGCAAATCAGGAACCAGCTGCGTGACTACTGTCAGCTATAAGAGATTAGCAGCGAAAGAAATAAAACGAAAGTCGTTATAGTTACAAAGGTGACCCAAACTATTGTTACGTTGCTCATGTGGGAATGACTACATTGAAACAGTAGATGTATACACATATTCTAACGTGTTGTGTTCATAAAACTGGAAATGATCACTGCAAAGACAGAATGGTGGCACCGTTGGTTTTCTATACACCAGTGACAGACAATACAGATGTTTCGGAGTGCACAAAAATTCCGATGAAAACATCCGTTCTATCAGACCTAGGCATATGTCC
Source organism: Conus betulinus (assembly GCA_016801955.1). Lineage (NCBI taxonomy): Eukaryota > Metazoa > Mollusca > Gastropoda > Neogastropoda > Conidae > Conus > Conus betulinus. The sequence continues at coordinate 50,469 of JADBJO010013161.1, forward strand.
TTTTCCTCTGAATGGTGAATGTCTAAATTTTTTTTTGGATACATATCATATAAGTAAAAGAATAGAGTTATTTGAAGCAAGCTCATGATGATGTGTAGCTAAGCGAGTCTTACAAGAAAGGTCCCTGGACAGAGTTTTGAAGCCCGCCTTATCTAATATTGAATTGTCTCATGTAGGGAAAAATATGGATACGTTAGATATAAAGCGTGTGAAACAATCTATCTAAATAAACTGCCATAGGAATATATACGGTTTCGGAGTAGCAATAAAAATGGAACCTCTTTAAGGCTTTCGTTTGATAACAACATAGTACACGATTGTAACCTGCAATCATTACCAGACAAACTGCAAGAAACTTCAAACACATACTGGCATTGTGTCTGCTACGACTGACTCCTCACGATATGGAAATAGAGAAAGTAACAACATAGCAGCCAAAAGTCCAGCTATGCAATCTTTAATGTGTGCAAGAGTATGAATCACTTAATATCCATGATGACTGTTCTATATATGATGAATTGAGATAATGCTTCCTTATTTCCATTATTGAGCACATCAGTATTCATCAAATCTCGCATGAAAAAGGTTGAACTTGTAAAATCATCTCTGTTGCCTCTTATACACAGTTTTAAGCACGATGTTTTTCCATCTTTGGCATGGTGACGTTTTAGCCTACTGGGCAGGTCAAAAGCAACTTCATTTTGTCATAGACAGTCGTGTTGATACCTTATGGTATGCGAATAACAAGATGCAAAGCATATAAACCTACTCCCAGTTTATCTTGAATACGCGTGAGATATTCCATAAAAAGGAAAAAACCGTCTTGGGTTGGTGTAACTGTTAGTAATGGCTATTCTGTAAACATCGGCCATCATCTGTGACCTATAATGAACACATTTACAATTTTTCAGAGAGATCGGCCAAGAACTTTCTGGGATTTTCCAAATAGAAGAAATCATTATGGGCCGTAGTAACGGCTATAACGGTAAACTTAAACATCGGGCATCATTCGCGACCCATAATGAACATACCTACAAATTTTCAGAAATATCGGCCACGTACTTTCTGAGATATCCATGAAGAAGAAAAACCGTTTAGGGCCGTTATAGTCGTTAGTAACAGCTATAACGGTAAACTAAAACATCGGGCATTATTCGTGACCCATAATGAACAAACCTGCTAAATTTCACAAAGATCGGCCCAGTACTTTCTGAGATATTCCATAAAGAAGAAAAAACCGTTACAGTCGTTAGTAACGGCTCATGAATTGGAATTAAAGGTCGTTTCCACATGTTTTTACAATCAGTTTTTATCTGAGAGAACACTACAAGTAAAACTGAATGGTGTGCTGTCAATTACAAGATATGTTAACATAGGTGTCCCTCAAGGAAGTGTACTTTTTCCTATCCTCTCCTCATTGATGCTTTATGATCTTAACGAGATTGACACAAAGGAGCAACTTTAGCTGCTTATGCAGATGATATTGCAATGTGGAAAAATATAAATTGTAGTTTGTATAAAAAAAAAAAATCAAGCATAATAAAATTGTTGAACAGTTTTCATTTGCAGTCAGTAGACTGATTAATTATTTGAATTCAAACGCATTTAACTTATCAACTGACAAATCGGTTTTTTATTATATTTACAAAGAAAAATATCGATTTTGATGGTAGGGACGCTGTTAAAGTAAAAATAGGCGATTCTTTCATTTTTCCAAGTAAGCAAGTGAAATTTCTAGGCGTTATTTTTCACTATAAATTATTTTGGTGTAAACATATAAATCATATCGTGGAAAAGGCAAGAAAGAAAAATTGCGTTACTACAAGTCTTAACTGGAATCCCTCTAATAAAATATGGATCTAATCTTATCCTTGTTCCTTTAGGGACAGTTTTCGTTCGATTGTAAGTTATGGTCAAGAAGTATTTTTTACTGCACCAAAGACAGATTTACATAAGTTAACTAGTATTGATTCCTTAGCACTTAAAATTGCTTTGGGGCTTCCAAGACGGGCATCAATTGATATGACTTACAGAGAGGCAGGAGCTTTGCCTTTAAATGAACATAGGATGCTCTGTGCTTGTAGCTACTCAGCACGAGCAAAGAACAGTCCCTAACTCAGTTACTTCTGAACTTGATGAAAGCACCTACGTTTCTAGAGAGATACGGAATAAAAAAAATATATACTTCATTGTCTGATTACGTGTCTCCTCTTTTACATGCATGCGACTTTTCTCTTGACAACATTGTTAAAATGGCTAAATGCCCTTTCCCCCTTTGGTTGATGAAGCAGCAGATATTTTCTATTCCTATGGTAATATTACTAAAAATGAAAATCTACGTCTACTTGCTTCTCTTGTTGAAGAATTGATTTACACTGAATATGATTCTTATTTGCATCTATTTTCACTGATGGTTTAGTTTCGTGTACTTCTGAGGTTGGTGCTGCTTTCGTGATACCTTCCCTTAACATTAAAAAAAAAATATTTCATATTACCAAAAGGTTGTTCTATTTTCAGTGCTGAGTTATTTGCTCTCATGAAAGCTATTAATTTCATTCTTGATATACAAGTCTTACCAGAAAGAATACTGATTTTGTCAGATTCCAAGTCTGCGTTAAACGGCTTTACACCTTCAAAATACGTCAAGTCGTCCTGATCTCGTCAGTGAAATTTTATTTTCAATTCACCAGGTAATAATGCGAGGGTCTAAAATAACATTAATGTTGGGTACCCGGTCACTGCAATCTTCGAGGGAATGAACTGGCTGATACCTGTGCAAAAGAGGCTTCAATGTGCACATCGAATACAGTTTTATGTGATATTTCTTATTCGGTTCTTGAAATAAACAATATTCTGACAAAAGCACTCTGGGACCAGAGAAGAACACAGTACCTTGAATCTACTATTCAGAAGAACAGATGGGATCTTTCTGCTCCCAGCAGTCATTGTATAAGTCCGCCAGGTTCTATTCCGAATCGAAATGTATTACACAGAATACGGTGGATGGTTGGTTAGGCAGATTTTTAAAACCATCGCCTTTGTATGTCTGTGGTCAAGCACTTATGTATCTCAGTTTTTACTTGAATGTTCCATAACCAAGGCGTATTTTCAATGTGTTCATGATGAATTTTTCTCAAAATCTACCTTTAACATTGCATAGGTTTTTTTTGTTTTGTTTTGTTTTTGTTTTTGTTTTTTTGTTTTTGTCCCAACCCAGAAAATGGGTGGGAAATCTAGCCATTTAGCTGTAAATCGGATTAAGGTCCTCGTCCACTTGGCGACTTTTCTAACGGAATTGTGTGTGTATGTGTTGTGTGTGTGTGTGTGTGTGTGTGTGTGTGGTGTGTGTGTGTGTGTGTGTGTGTGTGTGTGTGGTTTTGTTTGTTGTTGTTTTGTTTGTATGTTTGTTTCTTTTTGGCTTAGTGGTCTGGTGTACA
>JADBJO010013162.1:7500-17500 GCA_016801955.1 Conus betulinus
GGTGGGGTGGAGGGAAGGGGGTTGGAGGGGAGAGCGAGAGAGAGTCTGGAGAGTATGAAGCATGGAGGGAAAGGCGTGGGGCGGTGGGGCGGGGGGGGGGGGGGGGGGGGAGGGGTAGCATACACACGCGTGCGCACGCGCACGCACACATAACACACACAACACACACACAGAGGGAAAATGGGTGGACGCGGAGGAGAGAGAGAGAGAGAGAGAGAGAGAGAGAGAGAGAGAGGAGAGAGAGAGAGAGAGAGAGAGAGAGAGAGAGAGAGAGAGAAGAGAGAGAGAACGCGGGGGAGAGAGAGAGAGAGAGAGAGAGGGGGGGGGTTAGGGATGGGGGCGATCTTGTCTGACCTAGTCGCCTCAATTGTTCGAAGGTGTTCAAGTCTGCTTCACACAGTGCTTCGTTCAAGTCGTACGTCCGCCCTCTTAACTCACCCTCTCTTCGCTTTAGTAGTTCCAAGCAGTCGCGAGTGTTTGTGTGTGTGTTGTGCTATTCGTGGACTGCGCCGAGGCCGGATTTGCTGTCAGTTGGAAGCCCCCCCCCCCCCCCCCCCCCCCCCCCCCGCCTCCGTCCCCTCCTCCCCCCCCCCCCCCCCCCCCCCTTTCCTTTCTTACCCCCCCCACCACGCTGAAGCATTGTGTTCTGAGCTCATCTCAAGTCCCTCTCTCTCTCTCCCCCCACCTCCTTCTCTCTCTCTCTCTCCCCCCCCACCTCCATCTCTCTCTCTCTCTCTTTCTCTCTCTCTCCATCCTTGAAAGCAAGCGTGCCAATTCTTTTTTTTTTTTTTGTGTGGGCCATCGTGGACGACTTCAGCAGTAGGCTAGATTCTTGGTGATGACTGCGCAAGCTGACGCAGGGGGGTTTGTGTGAGGATTTCGGTGTCAAGACTGTCACTCTGTGAATGTTAGCGTTGTCTCCCTTGAAGTTCGTCTCGCACCTGTCAACGGTTTTCCTTGGCGCGCGTAGGAATGAGTGTGTGTGGCGTGTGATATCCACCATACATGTGTTCTAGGTTACAGGAAGTGACGTCAGTGCGTTGGGTCGGTGTTCTCGTTGTTTTCATTATTATTAGTAGTATACATCCACTACTACTACTACTACTACTACTACTACTACTATTATTATTGTTTATTATTATTATTGTTATCATTATTATTGTTGTTATTATTATATCATTGTTGTTATCATCATCATCATTATATTATTATCATTATTATTATTATATTATTATCATCATCATCATTATCATTATTATCTTCGCTTCATTATCATCATTATTGTTATTATTATTATCATCATCATCATTATTATCATTATTATTACTTTTGTTATTATCATTATTGTTTGTTGTTATCATTATTATTATCATTATTATTATTATTATTATTACTGTTGTTGTTGTTGTTGCGTTATTATTACTGTCGCTGTAGTTTTCATTGTTATTTTGATGTTACGAAATTGTCCGCAAAGTGTAAAGCTATATCATTCACACATGTGATCCAAAGATGTCCAGTGGGCTGCGAAGTAAGTGTCACTATTTTTAGTTGTATTGGTCTTCTAGAATATAATTGATGATTTTTCGTAAGTGTGACCCCTTAAAGGTGAGAAGGGCAAAGCTGACCAGCGTGGCTTTAGGTCATTGACAGACACCATAAGAGAAGGAGGAGGAGGAGGAAGAAGAAGAAGAAGAAGAAGAAGAAGAAGAAGAAGAAGAAAAAGAAAGAAGAGGAAACAAGAACAAGAAGAACACGAAGAAAAAAAATGTTATTTTCATAGCAATAATGATGATAATGAAAATAATAATGATGATGAAAATACTACTACTACTACTACTACTACTGGGTTTAGGTCACTGACAGAAACCATAACAGAATGATAAGAAAAAGAAGGAGAAGAAGAGGAAGAACAAAAACACAGAAGAACTAACTAGAAAAAAAAAAAAAGAATGTTATTTTCATAGCAGTAATGATGGCAATGAAAATAACAATGACGATGAAATTGCTACTGCTGCTACTACAGGGTTTACATCATTGACAGAAACCATAAGAGAATGATAAAAAGAAGGAGAAGAAAAGGAAGAAAAAGAACAAGAAGAACAAGAAGAAAGATAAGAATGTTATTTTATAGCAATGATGATAATAATGAAAAAATAAAAATGATGATGAAACTACTACTACTACCACTACTACTACTACTACTACTACTACTACTACTACTACTACTAATGATGATACTACTACTACTACTATCTACTATACTTATAACAATGATGATATAATGATATCAATGATAATGATCATCATCATCATCATCGTCATCATAAAAATGATAATAATAATAATAACAATGATTTTGGATAATAATGATAACAATGATAATAGTAATAATGATATTAATAATAATGGTAACAAAAAAAAATGTTTGTTTATGCAGCCATTTTCATGTTGATCTTCCCATTTCTTAGGAATTCGTTTCACGTTTCACGTGGAAGGTTTGACTTGAAACTGGGTCAGTGTCTCAGAGAGAGAGAGAGAGAGAGAGAGAGAGAGAGAGAGAGAGAGAGAGAGAGAGAGAGGAGTTGTCATTTTGTAATCCAGCGGAAAAGGGAAAACCGTGGAACCTATAGCAGTGGCACCCATTTCAAGATGTTCTCGGAAGGAAGTTGTTTCAGCGGAAAACAGCACAGTGGCGCGTTCTTGTTCAGTGTACACCCGTTTAAAACATACTGGACCTAGACCGCCGTCTGTAAATGCATGCGTTTATCGAGCAACCTGGTTCAGAAATAGCATGTGCGTGAATGTGCTCTTTTGTTCCAAGACTTGACGTGCATCAGTGCCTTCTTCCCCCCCCCCCCCCCCCCCCCCCCCCCCCCCCCACCCAACCCACCACCACCCCCGTAAAAAAAGGTTTTTAATTGATTTAAGGAAATTTCTGCCTCTCGTGTTCCCTACATCCCAGTCTCCCTCTCTCTCTGTCTCTCTGTCTCTGCTTCTCTGTCTCTCTCTCTCTCTGTTTCTCTCTTCTCTGCTCTCTCTGTCTCTCTCTCTCTCTCTCTCTCTCTCTCTCTCTCTCTCTCTCTCTCTCTTCATCTCTCTCTCTCTCTCTCTCTCTCTCTCTCTCTCTCTCTCTGCTTCTGTCTCTCTCTGTGCTTTTCTCTCTCTCTGCTTTTTTTCTCCCTCTCTTTCGCTTCTCTCTCTCTCTCTCTGCTTTTCTCTTTCTTTGCTTCTCTCTCTCTCTCTCTCTCTCTCTCTCTCTCTCTCTGCTTTTCTCTCTGTACTTCTCTTTCTCTCTGTGCTTCTTTCTCTCTCTCTCTGCTTCTCTCTCTGCTCCTCTCTCTCTGCTCTCTCTCTCTCTCTCTCTCTCTCTCTCTCTCTTGGTGTCTCTGTGTGTCTGTGTCTGTGTCTCTCTGTGTGTGTTGTGTGTGTGTGTGTGTGTGTGTGTGTGTGTGAGAGAGAGAGAGAGAGAGAGAGAGAGAGAGAGAGAGAGAGAACAGACAGACACCACACAGAGAAAGACACCAGACAGACAGAGGCAGAGGCGCACGTATTATCACAGAGCAACAGAGACCCCATTGTCAGTGTGAAGAAGACACATCTGATCACAGCTCCGACAAAAGCCTCCGTGTTCCCACCCACCTACCCCTAGCCCCCCCCCCCCCCCCCCATCCCTCACCCCCACCTCCTCCTTTCTGGTCCCCTCCAACCTCCAGTCTTCGTAATAGTTTAACGGAATTTTCTTCGGTTTTTTTTTTTTTTTTTCCTGTCTACTTGTCTTCTTCTTCATTTTTTTTTCTTTCCTTCTTTTCATTTTTTATTTTTATTTTTTCTGTTTTTGAATTTTTTTTTTTGTTTGTTACTCATGATAATTTACTTTTTATTCCCTCCATCATTTACCGTGACGTCACCTATTCTTTTCTATGTACAGTCTTATCTTCCCCAGTGGTGTAGGGAGATGTTCGAGCCGGAGGGAGAGAGGAGGGGGAAGGAGGGGTGGTGGGGGTAGGGAATGGCGAGCGCATCAGAAGGGGGGTGGGGGGGGGGGGGAGGAGGAATCCAAAAGAAGGAAGTTATGTAATGGCTGGAAAAAAGACAGACAGTTGGTTCAGAGTAGTTCCTGATTACAGAACAAGTAGGGTAACTCTTGCTTGTTCTTTAATTATTATCCTTTACTATGTCCTGCCCCATTCAAGATTTCCTTTCAAAGTGGATTTTTTGTTCATATGCGGGCACTTCAAAAGTTACAACATCTTGCACACTCGTAAAAATCCCATCACCAACTTTCGGAAGAGAAGGCCAGTTTGGTATGGATGACACGTTACACATAGATTGCACCTTCCCCGAAGATGGAGTATGGCTGCCTTAATGGCGGGATAAAAAAAAAAAAACGGTCATACACACAAAACTCCACGCCCTTTGTTGGGTAGATGGGATTAATCTTTGCCTGTCCCTGTAGGGAGTGTCCGCAGGAGTATCAGCCTGCGTACGCAGAAGAAGAAGAAGAAATGTTACTGAAGGGGTGGGTGTTGGGGTTTGTCTCAACTGAGGTCGGGGTCCAGGGGCTGCTTCTGCCCTGCTGGTAGGACACAAGGGCAACGCCCATGTTAGGGAGTCGGGGGAGGAGAGGGTGGGGGGGGGGTGGGGGTAGGGTGGGGTCGGGTGCGGGCTAAAGCCACCCAGACGCGGCAGGTAATGATGTGGACTTGTACGATGCACTGGTAGTAGTAGTAGTCTCCCCAAAGAGATTACATGATGTCTCTTCTTCACCAAAGAAACAATGCGTTTGTTCCATTCTCGTTAAATTTAAGAAACAAAAAAAATAGAAGGGGAAAGGAAGTGGGGGGGGGGGGGGGGGGGGGGGACCCCTCCCCTCACCTCCCATCACCCCTCGCCCCCTCACCCTGCCTGATAATCACCCCCTTTCTTTTCGCCCTGACATTCTCACCTCTGCATGATAAGTACATCCTGACACAGATATGATCTGCTTTATACCTTGACACAAACAGAGTCGGCTGCAAGTTGATAATTTATTGTCTGTTTTTCTCTGGAAACGCACAAGGAGCACCGACCATTGTGAAGAGTCTCTCCGTTGAGTCATCGCGTTGGATGAGGCTTTTTTTTTTTTCGCTGTTTTTTTTTTTTTTCCCCTGTCCATGAGATCACCAGTTAATGACCTGGAGACAAAAGTGGGGAGGGAGCGGGGGGGGGGGGGGGGGGGGGGGGGGGGGGGGGGGGGGGGGGGGGGGGGGGGGGGGGGGGTGGCTGCTAAAGTAGGCTTTGTCCCGGTCATATCTGTCATTGTTGTTGTCACTGTCACTGTCAGGGTACAGCTTGAGCAGATTGCCCACGGAGGCAAGGAGTTGTTTAGACTGAGTTTGGATAAGCCAGGGAGGGGGGTGTGGGTTTGGGGAAGAGACGGGGGGGGGGGGGGGGGGGGGGGGGGGGGGGGGGGGGGGCAAAAAAAAAAAAAAGTACTTTCGCTCCTCTCCTTCTGCCGATTTTTACAGGGGAATGGTTGTCCTCCTCGCCCCCCCCCCCCCCCCCCCCCCTTACCACCTTACCCTCCCTACCCTACCCCCCCTTCCCACCATTCCACCCTTCCTGCCCCACTCTCCCTACGCCAGCGTTGGTCTGTACTGTACCCACACCCCCTTTCCTTGAGTTGACCTTATCTTTACGATATTCCCTTTTTTTTTTTTTTTTTTTTTTAACTCTGCCTAACCTTCATCTCACCTTTCTCCTTCCTACTACATCCTGACTGATAAACCGGGACAGGTAAGGATAAGATCACAGGTAAAAGAAAAAAAAAGGAGCCGGGGCGGGGGGGGGAGGGGGGGCACCACACAACACTGTCGGTAGGTCTGGCGGTCGCATCTTTTAATGTCTCCTTCTTCTCACCCCCCCCCCCCCCCCCCACCCACCCCCAATCCCCCCCCCCCCACCCCCCCCCCCCCCCCCCCCCCCCCCCCCCCCCCACCCCCCCCCCCCCCACTCTGTTAACTTCTACTAGTCCTGGTAAGGGATTGCCGCTAAGATCTGTTAGGGGAGTCACTCCCTTCCCTGCGAATCTTTTTCGCGTCTTCGGGTACAAAGGGAAACAGATGTTTCTGCAGACATTGACCGCTGACTGAAACAATATACATTACACCCCACGCGTGTCCGGAACAGTCCTTTCCCATCGGCGGTGGTATGGCAGGAAGGGATAACCCTAACAGAAAATGGGGGTAAAAGGGAGACTGTCCAACAGTGACCTACCCCTGAAACGATAACAACAAAAAAAAAAAAAAAAAAAAAAAAAAAAAAGTAGAAAGAAAGAAGGAGGAAGAAAGAAAGAAGGAAGAAAGAAGTAAGAAAGGAAAGAAAAGAAGAAGAAAGAAGAAGAGATGTACCCGAAAATGCCAGACCCAGGAAAGTACTGTCCTCAGCTGGCCGAACCAACCAGTCCGGACGAGCAATCCTGCACCACCCTTGGAAGCCTGCGCTGTGTTCACATAGGGTGCAGGCATTCGATTACGACGTCAAGGGACATAACTGCTCCCTGGCGGATGTCCATCGTGTAATGGCTGCTGAATGTGACACGACAGAACAGAACTTCTACCACGGAATTGTCCCCCTTGAGTTTACCAGTCAGTGATTCATGACCGCAGAGCCCACCGGCAAAAGACGTCACCATCAAAGCAAACTGGAAGTGGGGGGAAGACGGGGAGGGAGGGCGGGGCTATCTAACAGTGTCCTGCCTCTGGAACAACCACATACTCGAAAAACGTCTTTAAATCTTTAGTTGTAAAGTGAGACGACTGCAGGGACGGAAATCTAAAAAATCTGAAATAAAAGTTAGCGAACCGCCCAGAGAGAAACGCGGCCAGACGAGTCACAAGACAAAACACGACACGTTTCGACCTCTTAGGTCTTCTTCAGGCAAGACACAAACAAATAGGACAATGAAAATAAACGATTTTTTTTTTTTTTTTTTTTTTTGTCACTTAGATAGATCTCTTCAGCGCAAGGTAGGCAGGCGTTGAATGAAAACGAGGCTGTTAAGAGCCTCGTTTTCATTCAACGGCTTACAGCCTCGTTTTCATTCAACGCCTGCCTACCTTGCGCTGAAGAGATCTAAGCTAAGTGACAAAAAAAAATCGTTTATTTTCATTGTCCTATTTGTTTGTGTCTTGCCTGAAGAAGACCTAAGAGGTCGAAACGTGTCGTGTTTTGTCTTGTGACTCGTTTGTCCATGTTTCTCTGGGCGGTTCGCTAACATTTATTTAAGATTTCTTTAAATCTGTGTTAAATGTTAGGTATTAAAGTGACTCGAAGTCACAACATTTGACTGTGAGCTCTATGCTCTGATCAACTGAACCAGCCGGTATACCCGCCGTAACGTTCTCTTCGGGGGGGGGGGGGGGGGGGGGGGGTTTCATGAGGGGGGGGGGGGGGGGCAGAGCCCACCGGCAAAAAACGTCAATCAAGCAAACTGGAAGTGGGGGAAGACGGGGAGGTAGGGAGGGGCTATGGGGGGGGGGGGGGGGGGGGGGTGGGGGGGGGGGGGGGGGGGGGGGGGGGGGGGGGGGGTAACAGTGTCCTCCCTCTGGAAAAACCACATACAACCGAAAACGGGGGTTAAATCTTTAGGTTGCAAAGTGGAGACGCCTGTAGACGGAAAATCTAAAACAAATCATTAAATTAATGGTTAGCGAAACCGCCCAGAAGAAACGCGGCCAGAACGAGTCACAAGACAAAAACACGACACGTTTCGAGACCTCTTAGGCCTTCTTAGGCAAGAACACAAACAAATAGGACAATGAAAAATAAACGATTTTTTTTTTTTTTTTTTGGTCACTTAGATTCGTCAGCACAAGGTAGGCAGGGAGTGAAGGAAAAAAGAGGCTGTAAGAGCCTCGTTTTCATTCAAGGCCTTACAGCCTAGTTGAATTCAACGCCTGGGGGGGGGGGGGGGGGGGGGGGGGGGGGGGGGGAAAAGAACGATTTTTTTTTTTGTTTTTCTTTTTTTTTTTTGTCCCTTAGCGTAGATCTCTTCAGCGAAGGTAGGCAGGCGTTTGATGAAAACGCTGCGTGTTAAGAAGCCTCGCTTTGGGATTCAACGGTACCAGCTGTCGCTGAAGAGATCTAATCCTAAGACCAAAAAAAAACTCGTTTTATTTTCAAAGAAGGCCTAAGAGGTCGATCGCAACGTGTCGTGTTTTGTCTTGTGACTCTGGTTTGTCCATGGTCTCTGGGTTCTGGGGGGTTCGCTAACCATTTTATTAGATTCTCTTAACTCTGGGTTAAATGGTAGGTAAAAGGGACTCGAAAGTCCAACAACATGGGGGGGTGAGCTCTCTGCCCTGGAAACCAGGGTGGGGGGGTGGGGGGTACCACGGGTAACGGGGGGGTCAGGTTTGAAATGAAGGTCCGCGGGGGGGGTGTCCACCGGGGGGGGGGGGCGGGGGGGGGGGGGGGGGGGGGGGGGGGGGGGGGGGGGGGGGGGGGGGGGGGGGGGGGTGGGGGGGGGGGGGGGGGGGGGTGGGTCATGTTAGAAGAGACAGGTTTAGGGCATTGCTGTGTATTTTTTTCTACCCTCAAATTAATTGGTGTGTTATAACTTGCACTGATAGCGTTTCAAGTTTTTTTTTTTGCTGCACGAGTATAATATTCATTAATAATATCTCACTTTAAAACCAGTGAAGAACTTAGAAATGCTTTGGATAATGTGATGCCGACTCATCTCTGTCCTTTTTACGTTTTGCAGAGTACTATCAGCCAACTTCTATTGTTTAACAACCTGATAGTTATCTAAATACAGTATTGGTTTGTTTGTTTGTTTGTTTCTAACGCGTGCTATGAAAAATTATGTACTACTTATACGTAGGCTAATAAAAACTCTTTGGGCCCAACACGAACATGACAAGGACTTGCAACAGTGAAAGAGGCTACATATACTGCAGACCGCATATCCCACTCATACTCACGGAGCCCGACTTTTTCTGCAATGAAAAAAAAAAAAAAAAGGAAAAAAAAAAAAAAAAAAAACTAAAAACTGAACATTAACAAAATGAAGAAATAAAATAAAGAAATGGATTTATTATACCCTTGACGTGGCGCTGGCAGCTACACACAGTTAAAAAAAAAAAAAAGTAAACATAAAGGAAATGAGAGAATATGATAGAATAAAGAAAGAAGGACAAAGAAAGAAACTGATACGCTGAATCTGGCACTGGTAGCTAGCTATACACAGTGCAGTGGGCCTGCTTGACATTGGCAGCCACGTACACTGTTTCAGAAAAAGTTTGCAGTCCGATTGCATGGAGGGCGGGAGTTTGCTGGGACGGTGTGTGCGTGCGTGTGTGTGTGTGTGTGTGTGTGTGTGTGTGTGTGTGCGCGCGCGCGCGCGCGCGCGCGTGTGTTTTTCCTGTAGGTACGGTTTCATACTTTGTCAGTAATTTTTTTTTCCTCCATTCCGGCATTTTCTGACTCAATGTCATTTGCTACTTCTACTGACTTTTATATGTGGACAGTATTATAGTTTTTAATAGCATCTGGCGCGATTTTCTTGTGTATTCAACGTCAAACCAGCTGACAGAACGAAAGAGAAGCACCAAGACAGATTTGGGGGTTTTCCCCAAGGGGGCGGGAGAGCGTCTGAACTTGTTTGCTTGTTTGCTGAAGACTATTTTTCTTCACAATTAGATGTGTTGACTTTCAGTTTTTAAAGAGAACGACCAGAATATTCGACAGAACAACAAGCTACAATGCTATTTATTTCAAAGCAATATTTGATTCGTCAGCAGCAGCTTGGATCTCCATGGCTGATGGGGCATGTTTAATCAAATCCGTACACAGCATGCGCTGCCTAAGTTATTCGGTGAATATGCTAGAAAAGTTTGGAGGTGCCATTTTTTTTTTTTTTTTTTTTTCAAAAATATTTCCGACATTTTTCAGTCATTGGCAAATACGTGCTTGCTGTCCGAGCCAGCAGTGACGTCATCGCTCACTTGGCATAGAA
>JADBJO010013162.1:22500-30000 GCA_016801955.1 Conus betulinus
TTCTCACAAAAAGAAACGGGGGGGGGGGGGGGGGGGGGGGGGGGGGGGGGGGGGGGGGGAAGCCATATACACACATATATACTATGCAACCTTATTCATGAATACATTGCTCGTAGTCGCTTTTGTGCTTGGTATATGTACCTGGAAAGATCAAAGAGGACTCGCTTATTTCTTGTTGCTAATTTACTATTGAGAGAGGAGAGAGAGAGAGAGAGAGAGAGAGAGAGAGAGCGAGAGAGAGAGAGAGGAGAGAGAGAGGAGAGAGGACAGACAGACAGACAGACAGACAGACAGACAGACAGACAGAGACACGCAGACACACGCACACACACACGCGCACACACACACACACACACACACACACACACACACACACAGCGAGCGAGCGAGCGAGCGAGAGAGAGAGAGAGAGAGAGGCGGGGGAAAGGGGAGGGGGAGGGAGGAGGGGGAGCATGGGAAGAGTGGGAAGTCTATATTATAACCAGGACTGTCGTCGTATCAGAGGTACGATCATTGTTCTCATATTCACCTAGCAATCTGTTCACACCGACAACAGCTGTGACATGCAGCGGCTCCATTCTTGCACCGTGTGACATCGGTGCATAGCCCCGTCTCCTCCATTATACTCTATCTGGTCCTCATCATGCCTGTATCTTTTTTTTTTCTTTTTTTTTGTTCACACAGGATTATTTGGCAAAAAAAAAAAAAAAAGAACGACTATTGAAAAAAAAAAGAGAAAAAAAAAAAAAGAAAAAAAAAAAAAAAAAAAAAGGAAAGAAAAAAAAAATACTGTACAATATGTTCATGTAGCAGATGTCACAGCGCCGCGAAATGCAATCTACATGGAATCCACGTAGGACACAGTTCCACTGGGAGAGAGAGAGAGAGATGAGAGAGAGAGAGAGAGAGAGAGAGAGAGAGGACGAGAGAGAGAGAGAGAGAGAGAGAGAACGAGAGAGGGAGAGAAGAGAGAGAGAGAGAGAGAGAGAGGGGGGGGGGAGGATGAGAGAAAGAGAGAGAGAATGAGAGAGAGAGGGGGCGAGAATGACACAGAGAGAGAGAGAATGAGAGAGAGCGAGAAGAGAGGGAGGGAGGGAGAGCGCAGGGGAGGATGAGAGAAAGAGAGAATGAGAAAAAGGGGGCGAGAATCACACACACACACACACACACACACACACACACACACACACACACAGAGTGTGTGTGTGTGTGGTGTGTGTGTGTGTGTGTGTGTGTGTGTGTGTGAGAGAGAGAGAGAGAGAGAGAGAGAGAGAGAGAGAGAGTTTCGACCGAGTCCACTTAACAGCAAAGTGTGAGGACGTTTAGCTTAATGCCCAGTCAGTGGCACTGGCCATGGTCTTCCAGCCTTACCTCCCCTACCATTGTGAAGACCACGCCTGAGGGGGGGGGGGGGGGGGGGGGGGGTAAGGGGGTAAGGTGGTGGTGGTGGTGGGGGGGGGAATGGCGTTCTTCATCTAGTTCTGACCAGTCCACTGCCAGTCCCCCTGTGCTGATCTCCAACACCCCCATGGACACACTGATGTTTTTTCCACTGACGCTGTCTTGTGACTTGACGGCTTACGTGAAAGATCGTACGCGTTCTTCTTGTGTAATATGCACATAGCGTGGCGTGTGTCTGCTTCGAGCGATTTCCCGCATGTCTGTGATTTTAGTGATTAGTTCTTAGTGTGTGTGTGTGTGTGTGTGTGTGTGTGTGTGCGTGCGTGCGTGCGTGTGTGTGTGTGTGCGTGTGTGTGTGTGTGTGTGTGTGTGTGTGTGTGTGTGTGTGTGTGTGAAATGAAACTTTCGTTTGGTGAAGTATAGAGGTTTCCTAGTGTTTGTAGATAATCTTCGGGGGGGAAAAAAAAATGGTGTGTGTGTGTGTGTGTGGTGTGTGTGTGTGTGTGAGAGAGAGAGAGAGAGAGAGAGAGAGAGAGAGAGAGAGAGAGAGAGAGAGAGAGACAGACAGACAGACAGACAGACAGACAGACAGACAGACAGAGAGACTCTGACAATGACACTGACAATTTTCATGGTCCATTCAGTACCTGAGCCCTTTAAACAGGGGGAGGGGGAGGGGGGGGGGGGGGGGGGGGGGGCGGGGGGGGGGGGAGGGTTATCGGATTCACCGATGTCCCAAACTGAAATGTCATATGAACACACACACACACACACACACACACACACACACACAAACATCTCTCCACCACTGCTTCTCTCCCATCGCATGAGAGAGAGAGAGAGAGAGGAGAGAGAGAGAGAGAGGAGAGAGAGAGAGAGAGAGAGAGAGACGCAAAAAAAAAAAAAAAACCACAAGAACAAAGAGAACAAAGAATGAAGGTATAAAGAAAACCTCGCAAATGCACACCCCATCAAAGCGCTTTCACTAGGTCCTACAGTCCCCTGATTGAATAGTCAGTCCTATTTTGAGTTCTGTCCCCCGAGTGCTGAACATCGGGACGGACAGAGGTCGATTGGGTTCATGTCAACGACGAATGTGTGTCAACCCAAACCCTGTGGCGATGAAGAACAGCGTTAGAACATCAACAAGAGCTTTGCTGACGTCACGGCCACAAACCACCGCGTGGCCAGCGCTTGTCGATTTTTGTATAATCTGTGCGTGATTATGCGCAATGAGCCGTGGCCCCGGGGGGTGTTAGCGAGACAGTTCAAAGGAAAGCGTTTGACAGGAAATGCTTTTGAAAAGATGTTGAAAAGCATGCGATAGATGAGGGATTAGAGTGTCGGGTTTGTTTTGGGCCATGATCCTTGGTCGTCGTCGTCATCCACGTCATCGCCATCATTCTCGTCATCATCGTCTGTGGTGATGTTATTATTGATGATGATGATGATGATGATGCTGGGTGGTGGGGGTGGTGGTGGCGGCGGCGGTGGTGGTAGTAATAGTGGTGATTGACAGTTTGCATGCGTGTGTTTGTTCATGGACTCAAAATCTCTACACAATGTTGTTGTGTCTGTTTATGTATTACGCCACATCTACATACTTGGGTTTCTGTTTCTTTGTTTCCAAAGCTACACATCGTTGGAGTTTCTGTACATGTATTCCAAATCTACATATTTTTCGGTTCAACTCATATGCTCCATATTTATGTGGGTTTTTTTTTTTCTATAACTCTTTCGGCCATATGGACAGGCAAAGTCCTATAGCCACGCCGACCACAGGGGTCACATCGGGGCTGAGGACATGTGAACACCCGTCTGTGTATAAACAAGACTGAACGGAAAGGGAGCGAAAACAAAAAACAAACGATCGTGTCCATGATGGGTATCTAAATCGACGGCGAAAACAGCTCGAAGTTGTAGGACGTGAAAAAACGAATCAACTGAAATCAACCACGTTCTTCAATGATAATCCCGAAGATCACGAGTGCCAATCCCCCCCCCCCCCCCCCCCCCCCCCACCCACCCCCCCCCCCCCCCCCCCCCCCCCCCCCCCTATCTCTTTTACCCCCACCCCCGGCCCCTGATCTCTCTGGCCCATCATAAAGGCGCAAACAATAGGGAGTACCTGGGAATTTTAGACACACTGACTTTGCCCCCCCCCCCCCCCCCCCCCCCCCCACCCCCCCCCCCCCCCCCCCCCTACATCCCCAACCTACTCCCTGTATCATCCTCCCCTCTCCCCTTCTTCAGTTGACTAACAACGACTGTGGACTTTAAAAATCATTTTTGATGATAAATGAAAAACAAACAAACAAACAAAAACCCTTTAAGTTGTAAACGAAGCAAATTCGTTTCAAGAGTAGTAACTATACATGTGTGGGGCTTTTCATGATAGAACTGCGACTTTTGCAGATGAAAATGTATATTCATGTCGCTTAAAGCCCAGCTGACCACAAAAGGTCATATCGGGGCTGTCACCTCGTTGAAGTCAACTCTCAACGCATTGTTTTGTTTGTTTGTTTGTTTGTTTGTTTTCAAATCACATGCACACTAACTTATTAAAAACAGATTTTTGAAAAACATGTCGGAATTGCTTTAAAATCTTAGATCAGATGAAAAATATTTCGCACTTTTCAGAAATTCAAAAAATCACGTGAAGTGGGACATATTGCTGAACAAGGTTTTCTTGGAGCCTGCTATAAAGTGTTTATGTCCGACGTGTGTGAGTCCGAACACTCAGTAACAGCATGGTTTACAGTGATTGGTGCATTGCGTCACCACGGAGCTTCTTCGCCTTTTAAAAGCTATAAGAGGGGGGCGGGATAGCTCAGTTGGTAGAGCGCCAGACTCGTGATCCTGGGACTGCGGGTTCGAATTTCGGTACAGGGGGATTTTTTCCTCGGAGTTAACATTGGTTCTGACTGCATTCCCCATACAGCCCTTCGAATGAGGCTATAAACCGAGGTTCCATGAGTAAACGCATGCACAACATCTTGCACACACGTCAAATCCCATCACCAACTTTCGGAAGAGAAAGCCAGTTTGGCCGTTGGTATGGATGGCACGTTACACATAGCATGCACCTTCCCCGAAGTTGGAGCATATGGCTGCCTTATGGCGGGATGAAAAACGGTCATACGCACAAAACTCCACTGCCTGTCTCTACAGGCAGTGTCCGCAGGAGTATCAGCCTGCGTACGCAGAAAGAAAGAAGAAAAGCTGTAAGTGGATTTGAAAGGAGGAGCGGCCTGGGCAGAATCGGCACAAAACTGTTTCTTCTTTACGGCCACCTGTGGCACTCGGTAAACCCTCTTTCAGGTGTGGACGGATTTGCAAACGTTTGTTGTCCGTCTTTGAGTTCCATTCTTCTTGTCAGGGATGTCTGACGTGGGGTCTGAGCTTTAGGTTTTAGAACGGAGTGAGGAATAGAGAATCTGCTCAACTCTTTATTATATGTGGCATTCTTGGCGTCTTTATCCATCGCTTTATTACCTCGAATACCTACATGACCGGGAACCCAAGCAAAGACCATGTTATATCTGTCAGATATCACAGAAGTGTACAGTTCAAATGTATTCAGCAGCTGAGGGTGTGCGAGGTTATGGCCAGCAATGCCCCCCCCCCCCCCCCCCCCCCCTCCCCACCATGGCAGAAAGGGAATCGGAGAGTTTTGAGGAAATCTTTATGTTTGGATTCAGAGACTGGTTGAAGTGCCAAAACCTATACTGTGAGCTCAGAAATACAGATGGAGCTGTTTGAAGGAATGTGTTTAGAACATCTCCTGAGAGAGAGAGAGAGAGAGAGAGAGAGAGAGAGAGATAGCTGTCAAGCAATACGCAGCAAAAGCAAACTCCTTCTTCAGACTTTGAGCCATCAATAAGTATTCTGTGAAAGGATGGAATTTTAGAACAAAGTAAGGCAAAAAAAAAAAAGGTGTCTTTGCATGCCAGAGAACTGGTGGAATCTCTGTGAGACAAGGCCAAATCAAAGGAAATCTCCGGAGTGAGGAAAATCCATGGTGGGTCGTCAGGAAAGTTGGAGCACTCACACACCTCTCCCGAATGAGAATTCCAATTCTCAAGGGTCAAATGAGTATGGGATGGTTTTCAAATGTCTTAAGGAACTTCGGGTGTAAAAAAAAAAAAAAAAGAAGAAAAACACGGGTCATAAGCAGATTTGGAGGTTTCAGAGATGCAAATGATAGTTGAAGAAAGTTTCAACCGGTGGTTTGAAGACGGATGGTTCTGTTTCTGCACACAGCCACAGACCTGCCTCTGTGTACACACTTACTGACAGGAACCGCGTTTTTTTTTTTTTTTTTTTTTTTTTTTTTTTCTCGTGACGCGTGACTTTAATGTGAGGCCATCAGCCTATTCACGTGAGTACGCAACAAAAAGTCTATCAATTTTATATAATTAGAAACAAAATTGACCATGACTGCAACCAAACGTTCTTCCATGACAGTATGTACATGCAGAATTCTATCTTAATTATACATTAATACTTCTTAGTACGTTCTTCCTTATGAGCGTAAAGTAGGTATGAATATTATTGTTTTTTAAAACTCATAATATTAATACTGTTGATACTAGCATACTTTCTATTCCACTTCCCTCATCGTAGTATCGTTCACATAATATACAGTAAAGGCCTTTCTTCCCTACGTTTTTAAGCATTTTTTTTTTTCTCTTTTTAAATTTTTTTTTTTTTTAATTCAAATAAGTCAACACAGTACAACACATTAGAACATAAAATCAAAAAGAACAGATCCAAACATACGATAGAGAAAGAGGAAATCAACATATTAAAACACAGCTACAATACTATTCTACATTTTTAAGGCACACGGAAACCGCGTTATTTTTTACCTTTAGACCTACATTGACTTGTAATCAAACACACACACACACACACACACACACAGATGTGGGGAGGGGGAAGGAAAAGGGGGGTGATATAATGACGCATGCTCACAAGTCCGTTTCACCCAAACTGACATAAACAAACAGCCAGGCGGCGGTGTGTGTTTGGGAGTGTTGTCGGAGTCGAGGCCCCGCCCGTGTGGCTGGGGGAAGATGGAGCAGTGTTCAAATAAATTCTGGACCGTTCTCGGCACGTGCTACTCGTTCGTTCACTGCCTGATGTCTGCAGCACAGTTGAAAGGCTGCCTGTCGGCCCTTGGGGAGAGAGGAGGGAGGGAGGGGAAAGGGGGGGGGGGGGGGGGGTGCTGCTGTGTGAAAGTGGGTCAGTGCAGTGCGAGAGTTAACATAGTAGTGGTGGCCCTGAAGCATTGATGAGGTAGTACCCGTGAGTAGATTATGCGTAACACACACACACACACACACATACACACGGGCGCGCGCGCGCGCTCACACACACCGCTAAACACACACACACACACACACACACACACACACACACACACACACACACACACACACACACACACACACACACACACACACACACGCACGCACGCGCGCACGCGCGCACGCACACACACACACACACACACACACCACACACACACACACACACGCACTCTCTCTCTCTCTCTCTCTCACACACACACACACACACACACACTCTCTCACCCACGCACTCTCTCTCTCTCTCTCAGAAAATTGAGATTTCAGATGGAAACGGACAGAAAACCAGTGACAACTGACCACTCAGTAATAAGGGTGAATTAGGGTGGGTCACACAAACTGAACCACTTGCCGTCCAGGGTTTGAGGAGGAGAAAAAAAAAAAAGCCCCAAATGATGTGTCATAGTGTCCACACGTTCATCTTCCTTGACTGTCAGTGCAGAATTGAAAGCGATTACAACTTCCAACACTTGTGATGTCTTCCTTAAACATGTGTTGTTAAATTTAAAAGTCAGTTCAGCTAAACAACATGCTTCTGCGCTTTGGAAAAAATCACCCCCATCCCCCCCCCCCCCCCCCCCCCTCCCCCCCCCCCCCATCCCTTGCCCAATCCTTCAGTCATTTAGAACGTACAGAACTTCGGTTGACATGTCCGTCGTTTTGTGAAATGGTTGATGTCTGTTTCTCAAAGAAATCTCTAAATGAGAGTTAGATAGTAGGTGACAGT
>JADBJO010013162.1:35000-37500 GCA_016801955.1 Conus betulinus
GGGGGGTGGGGGGGTGGGGGTGGTGGGGGGTGGGGGGGGGGGGGGGTGGAGGGTGGGATGGGGGAGGAAGCGTATCGAATTGGGCCCATCTGGATCAGAAAGGTGAAGGCAGTCTGCACTGGGCTGCAATGAGCGGAGGGGGAGGGGGGGGGGGTTCGGGTGGTGGGGGGGGGTGTGGGGGGGTGGGTGGGGGAGGCACAGTTGGGTTGATCCTTTAGTGAACCATCTGAGTTGGCCACGAGGGGTTGCCAAGTTCTGCCTTCCGCGGCTACAAGAGAGTGAAGCGGGTAGGGGGGGAGAGGGAGGGGGGGGGGGGGGGGGGGGGAGGGGGGGGGGGGGGGGGGGGGGTCGGGGGGGGTGGGGGGGGAAGGGGGGGGGGGGGGGTGAGAGGATCTGGAGTAAAGGAGACCCCTTAGATGGGTGTCTGATCGGGACGTGGGGTGGAAGGCTCACTAGGTAGCATATTCTCCTCTATTCCAACGGGGGACGGGAGGGTTCACTGATCCCGGGAGATAGTAGCTGGAGATCGATGGGAGCTAGAGGTGATAGAGAGAGAGCCGAGAGCGAGAGTTTTTGATTCTACTTCTGCTGCTTTCGTCTGCTCCACAGTCGTCGTCAAGTTCTGCCTCCGGCCTCTCTCTCGAAGCGTCTCCTCTCTCTCTCTCTTCTCCTCTCTCTCACTACTGTATCTCTCGCTCTGGGGTCTTTCTGTGATTTGTGTGTGCTGTGGTGTGTTTTGTGTGTGTTTGTGTGGTGTGTGGGGATGTCTGGTCTGTCTGTCATGGAGGTCTGTCGGCTTCAGTCGTCGGGGTCGGGTCGGTCGGGGTCGGTCGCTGTCGGTCGGGTCGGTTCACGTCTGTGTTGTACCCTGTCTGTCTGTCGGTCTGTCCTGTCGGTCTGTCGTTCGGTCGGTCGTCCTGCCTGCCTGGCGAGAAGGTCCCTGGATGTAAAAAAGCAACTCTTGCTATCTTCGTCTGGTCCGTCCGGTGGTTAGTTCCCACTCCCCTCTTTAATAAGTTCTCTCTCCTTCTGTCCTGTCTGTCTGTTCTCTCTCTCCTCTCCTCCTCTCTCCCCTCATCCTCTCTCTCCTCATCTCTCTCTTCGTCTCTCTCCCTCTCCCTCTCCCTCTCCTCTCTCTCTCTCTCTCTGCATTTTGTTTTGTGCCCAGTGGTTGGATGTAAAAAAAAAAAAAAAGACATCGTCCTGTGTGTTTGTCTGGCTTTCTGTCTGTCTCTGTCTGTCTGTCGGTCGTCTGTCGGTCGGTTTCGGTCCGGTCGTCGGGGGGTCGTTCGGTCGGCGGTCGGTCCTGCTCCTGTCTGTCGTCCCTGTCGTCTGTCAGTCCGTCTGTCGGTCGTCTCCGTCTGCCTGCCTGCTCTAGAGGTCCTCCCCTGTTAAAAAAAAGAGGAAAAAAGCTTGCTAATGCGTATCCCACTTTCCCCTCTGTAAGAAATTTTCTCTCTGTCTGTCTGTCTGTCTTTCTCTCGCACTTCGCTCTCCCCTTCTCTCTCCGTCCTCTCTCTCACCCTCTCCTCTTCTCTCTCTCTCCCTCTCTCTCATCTCTCCTTCATCATCTGCATTTTGTTTTGTGCCACAGTGGTCTTGGTGTCACAAAAAAAAACACTCCGACATCGTCTATGCTTATCATCCCATTACCCTCTCTGTATCTATTGAGATTTTTGTCTCTCTCTCTCTCTCGTCTCTCCTCTCTCTCCCTCTCTCCCTCTACCACTCATCGTCTCCTCCTCAGTCTCCTCTCTCCACTCTCTCATACTCTCACCCTTCTCCGTCCGCCTCTCTCTCCTCCGCTCATCATTCCCATTCTCCTCTCCCCTCTCACCCTCTCTCCTCCCTCCTCTCTCTCCTCTCTCTCTCCTCTCTCTTTTTCTGACGACATATATTAGAAACGAATAAACCCTGAATCTCTCCGCCACTTTCTCCAACTCCAGGAATGACAGAATGATAGTAGAGATAGAAGTACAAGTAACTGATAAAATGTACACATCTTCCTCCACACAATCAAGGCAATCAAAAGAGAGAAGAGAGAGAGAGAGAAGAGGCAGGAATAATAGAGGAGAAGAGAAGGGAGAGGAAGAAGAGAGAGGAGGAGAAACAGTTATTCCAGAACTGTGTTGCTATAACTTCAAGTGACCAATTGCCCCCAAACCCACCCCTCCACCATCACCTATACCCACACCACATTACTTACCCCCAACCACACCACACCGACCCCCGCACACAACCCCACAATCCCCACCCACACCACCACCAACACATACACCACACCCCCCACAAACCCTACCAACACATGATGCACCGTCCACACAACACCCCACACCCCACCCAAATCACGCGTCAACGCACCGCCACGCCGTACGCCGCGCCCACCGGGCACACAACGACCCCCCCCCACAACCCACCCACACACACCCACACAACCACACACACCCACACGCCCCAACACAACAAACACGCCGGGTAACAATTCAATTCAAAACGGCAT
>JADBJO010013162.1:42500-46230 GCA_016801955.1 Conus betulinus
CTTTCTCTCGAGAATTATCTCTAGCTTATTGGGTCCGGGTTGTCATGCGAAGCAGAAACTATATAAACTATAAAAGATAAAAACAAGAAAACAAACAAACAAACCCTTACTATTCCGTTATTGCTATTTTGTGTCTGATTTGAGAAGATCATTCTGATGTTCGTTCTTTGTTTTCATTGTCCTGAACGGTTGTTCATCTTGCCTGAAGAAGGCCAAAGAGGTCGAAACGCGCCGTATTTTTGTAATTGTTTGTCCCTTTCGTGCGGCGGAAGAGAGGTGTTTTTTTTCTCTTTTAAGTTTGTTTATTCTTCTTCTTCTTCTTCTCTGCGTACGCAGGCTGATACTCTGCGGACACTCATTGTATGGACAGGTAAGTATTAATCCCATCTACCAAACAAAGGGGCGTGGAGTTTTGTGTGTATGACCGTTTTTAATCCCGCCATTAAGGCAGCCATACTCCAGCTTCGGGGAAGGTGCATGCTATGTGTAACGTGTCATCCATACCAACGGCCAAATGGCCTTCTCTTTCCGAAAGTTGGTGATGGGATTTTACGTGTGTGCAAGATGTTATGCGTGCGTTCACACACGGAACCTCGGTTTATAGTCTCATTCGAAGGACTGTATGGGAACTGGAGTCAGAACTAACGTTAACTCCGAGGGAAAAATCCCCCCGTACCGAAACGGCCCGGCGGAGATTCGAACCCGCAATCCTTCGATTACGAGTCCGGCGCTCTCTACAACTGAGCTATTCCAGCCCCCCCCTTAAGTTTGTTTCAAATTTTCGCCTGCAATTCACCTCACTTTGAAACCAAATCGTGCAAGTTGTTAGCTGTTTCAAAATCATTGAGATCCGCGAATGACTTCTTGAGAAATTGACAGAAAATGTAGTAGAATATCCGGCAATGTTAAAAAAAAAAAAAAAAAAAAAAAAAAAAAATGGGGGGGTGAAAATCCTGGATCGGAAAATGGAGAAAATAAAATAAAAGATCCTGGATCCGTTCCTTTGATTAGGATCTTCTTCTCACTATTGTAACGAGTACATCCCTGGGCCTGATGCCCGTCATTTTTCTATCCGTCTTTATTCAAATCAGTGCAGAATTTGTTTATTGTTGTTGTTGTTGTTGTTATCGTCTTGCTAACTGACAACTCAACAGGCATTGAGAGAGATAGGACATCTTCAGGATTTGATCGTAAGGCCATTGCTAACACACACACACTAGACACTGAAACACCACACACACACACACACACACCACACACACACACACACATACCGTCTTACTCATCACTGACCGTTTGCTTTGGGTTGGTGTTCGTTGGCTTGTTTTGAAAGTAAATTCAAATTTCAATTCAGACAACTTATTATCATAAATCGTGAAGTTCAATGTGGCAACGTCTTTCGATTTTTACAACATAACACACTCAATTAAGAAGACAAAAAAGTACAAATTACGTGTTAATAAAATAGCATTCTATTTATGTCATTGTTATATCATTCATTCATCGGCGTCTTTTGTCTTGCTTGGAGCATCCTTTTTTTCTCTTTTTAAATTTTTTTTTTTTTTTTTTTTTTTTGGGGGGGGGGGGGGGGGGGGGGCGGTATGTTTCCTTGTTTGTTCTGGTTCTGTTATCTCTGTGCTGTCATGTCTGCTAGACGATTCGGTGGTCGCAAGCAGCATTCCTTTGTGAGAACCGAATATGTTTTCTGTGTGGGAGCAAGAGTTACCGTACTTGTTTATCGTTTGTGATTTACTTACTGTTCCCTGCCTCACTTCATATAGTTACTTTTGTCTTTTCTTAGTTCATCTTACTCGCAAGGGCACTCACTCTTGAGAAACACGTCAAGCTTGTGCAGCAGTTTATTTCCCTTTGATACTGGGCTGTTATTCCTTTCCACGCATGCGTTGTGTGGTCATAACAGGATACCGTGTTCAAAGCAACAACAACAACAAGAACAACAACAAGAACAACAACTGATATTTCAGTCAGATTCTCAAATCTAGACAACTGTGGTTTTTGATTTGGCACCGTACGACGTTTGAAGAGATGTGGGTGGGTGGGGGTGGGGTGTGGGTGGGGGGGTGGGGTGGGGGGGTATCTTTTTTTATTTGGCGTGTTCGCAGTATGCTTTTAGAACGCAGAATATAGTGTGGCGCATTCTTGGTAAGGGTTACTCATGGGGCGATGTTTGTGAGGACGAGAATGAAGAAGAAGAGAAAATGGAGGTTGCGCGCGAGTGCGTGAGGCGCCGTCTGACTGGCTCTCCTGTACGCACATTTTCCCCTTTGTGTTCAAGAACCAGTAAATCAGTGAATTAACCCCCCCCCCCCCCCTCCCACCCCCTCTCTCTGTCCCTTCTCGCCCTCTCTCACGCTCCTCGCTCTCTCTCTCTACTCCATTACCCCCCTCCACTCTCTCTCTCTCTGTCTCTCTCTCTGTCATCTCTCTCTCTCTCTCTCTCTCTCTCTTTCGCTCTCCCCCCTCTCTCTCTCCCTCCCCTTCTCTCTCTCTCTCTGTCTTTCTGTCTCTGTCTGTCTGTCCGTCTGTCTGTCTGCCCTCTCTCTCTCTCTCTCTCTCTCTCTCTCTCTCAGCGCCCGACCATTGTCTCTGTCTCTGTCTCTGTCTGTCTGTCTGTCGCTGTCTCTCTCTCTCTCTCTCTCTCTGTCTCTCTCTCTCTGTCTCTCAGTCCTTTCTTTTTTTTCGCATTTGTCTATATCTCTCCTGGTCTCTGTCTCTCTGTCCCTGTCAGCCTGCCCTCGCCTGCAGTTTGCCAGCTTGTCTATTGTCTGTCTGTCCTGTCTGTCTCGCACTATCTTTTGTAACCGCCCCCCGCCCCCTCTTTCTGTCTCTCTGTCTCTTTTTTTGTACTTTGTATCTCGCCTTGTCTCTGTCTCTGTCTGTCTGTCTGTCTCCTTCTCTCTCCCACCCACCCCCTCTCTCTCTTCTACCCCCCCCCCCCCCCCCCGCTCCCCTCTTCTGTCTGTCTTTTTTAGTCTCTTTTTTTGTACTTTATTATTGTTCTTCTCTCCGTGGTTTCTGTCTCTCTGTCCGTCTGTGTGCCTGCCTGCCTGCCTCTCTCTCTCTCTCTCTCTCTCAATCTCTCTTCTCTCTGCCTCTCTCCTCTCTCTCCTGGTCTCTGAGATGTTTTGTACACGTTGAATTCCAAGTGGTCATTTGTGATGTCCCTGATTGATCCTTGTCGTTAGTGTGTGGTGTGTGTGTGTGTGTGGTGTGTGTGTGTGTGTGTGTGTGTGTGTGTGTGAAGTATCTCTGTACTCCAGATTTATGATGAACATACACCTGAAGCCGTCACAATGTTCCTGTGATCTGTGGTCATGTTTTTTTTCCTGTGTATGGAGAAAACATTGTACGCTGTGTGCATATTAATCCATTCATTTGGGAGATAGAGGGAGGCTCGGGCATGGTTCTAATGACTACATGAATAAAACATCCCTCTGTGTCGTGTGTGGTGTGTGTTGTTGTGTGTTGTCGTGTGTGGTGTGTGTGTGTGTGTGTCCAGAAACGAGAGAGAGGAGAATGAGGAGACGAGACGGAGAGAGACAGAGAGAGAGAGAAAGACAGAGGACACGGAGGGAGACAGAGACGGAGAGATAGACCGAACGGAGAGAGAACAGGAGGGAGGCGCGGACGAACGAGAGATAAGACAGACACAGCAGATACAGGGACAAACCACACAACACACCACCCACACACACACACAACACACACC
>JADBJO010013163.1:2500-17500 GCA_016801955.1 Conus betulinus
TGTGTGTGTGTGTGTGTGTGTGTGTGTGTGTGTGTGCAGGCCTTTGTGATATTTTGCGGGTTGGGCATCAACAATTGCCAGCTGTATGAGGAAGTGTCTCTCTCCGCTGCCCGTCAAGCCGTCGCCTTGGAGGTGACCTCGTCATCGCTGTCGTCATCATTATCGCTGTCGTCATCATCGCCGTCACTCGTCTTGATGTGACGTCATCGATGTCATAGTCTTCATTGTTGTTACTGTTGTCATCGTCATGATTATCTGCCCTTTACATCGTCATTTTTTTTCTCCGTCATTATCATCGTTTTTACCTTCATCTTCATTTTAAGGAAAAACCAGGTTGTAGGCTGCTTTTCAAAAGAACAAGCATTAGTAAGAACAACAGCAGTGTGAGAAACAAACAATAACAAACAGGATACTTCGGACAACAGCGACAGTAACAACACATTGACTTACAAAAAAATATACAATATATGAAAGCAAGAGCAGCGAGAAGAACAACAACCACGTAAAGAATAACCGTAGTCGCAACAGCAAGATTTAAAAACGACAGTTCAAATAGCAACAACTGCGACAACAGGAGAACAACAAGAACACTTACAACAACACTGCCAATAAGGAACAACTGGTCCATCAGAGGAAACGTACAATAAGAACGACTTTATCAACGAGAACAACAGTACCAATCAGAACAACAGCACCAAACGAACAACAGCACCATTAAGACAGGAGTGTTGGTAAGAACAACAGTACCATTAAGAACAGGAGTACCTGTAAGAACAACAGTACCATTAAGAACAGGAGTACCGGTAAGAACAGGAGTACGATTAAGAACAACAGTACCATTAAGAAACAGAGTACTAGAACGGAGTACCATTAAGAACAGGAAAGTACCTGTAAGAACAACAGTGCCATTAAGAACAGGTGTACCTGTAAGAACAACAGTACCATTTAGAACAGGAGTACCGTAAGAACAACAGTACCATTTAGAACAGAGTACCTGTAAGAACAACAGTACCATTTAGAACAGGAGTACCGGTAAGAACAACAGTACCATTTAGAACAGGAGTACCGGTAAGAACAACAGTACCATTAAGAGCAGGAGTACCTGTAAGAACCACAGAAGTACCATTAAGAACAAGAGTACCTGTAAGCAACTAACCATTAAGTACATGAGTACCGATAAGAACAACACTAGTACCATTAAGAACAACAGTACCATTAATAAAAGGAGTACCGGTAAGAACAACAGTACCATTAAGAACAGGAGTACCAGCAAAAACAGCAGTGCGAATAAGAACATTAAGTACAAGAAACAACAGTACCAAGAAGAACTGTAGTAATCAGAAACACTTACAGAGAGAATAACTGAATGTACCAATAAGAACAACATTAATATAACCATTAAAAACAACAGCACCAATAAGCTTACAACGGTTAACGGTAAGAACAGCAGTACCAATCAGAACAACTGTACCAATAATAACCACTGATGTGATAAGAACAACTGTAACAAGAAGGACAGTAACATTACAACAACAACAACACAGCGCCAGAAAGAACGACTGTAACAGTGAGAACAACAGTATCAAAAAGGGCCTCTGCAACAATCAGACCAACAGTACCATTAGAATAACGGTAACAATGAGAGAACAGTTTAAACAGCAGCGGCAAAAGCAGGACAGTTTTAACAGCAGTTGTCGCGGCAGCAATAGTACTAGAAGCAGTAACAAAAGTATTAGCTGCAACAGCAGCAGTTGCAGTAGTAGCAGCAGCAGCAGCAACAGTAGTATCACTAGCAAGTGACTTAAGTAGCAACTGGAAGCGTCAGTACCTGCAGCAGCAATGATAGTACTAGAGTAGTAAAGAAGTAGTAGTATTAGTACAGCAGCAGCAGTGGTATCACAAGCCGTTGCTTTAGTAGTAGCAGCAGCAGTAGTAGTAACAGCATCAGCAATAGTAACAGCAAGCAGCAGCAATAGTAGCAGTAGCATTTGTGTCATGATTGTGATCAGTGTCGTCAATAATAACCATCCTCATGACCATCATTGGTTTATTATGGCTGTTGCAGGTCCTCTCCTACCACACATCCGCAGCGTCCGATGAGGTGGAAGTCATGAAGGTGACACGCCGTTCTGTTCTTGTCATTTACCTGTTCGTTACATTCTTTATCTTGCCCCCCCCCCCCCCCCCCCCCCCCGTGAAGTCATGAAGGTAGCACACGCCGTTCTGTCCTTGTCTTTTACCTGTTCGTTACATTCTTAGTACTTGCCCCCCCCCCCCTTTCCCCCTGTGAAGTCATGAAGGTACACGCCGTTCTGGGTCCTTGTCTTTTACACTGTTCGTTACATCTTTACCTTGCCCTTGCCCCCCCCCCTTTCCCCCTGTGAAGTCATGAAGGTAACACGCCGTTCTGTCCTTGTCTTTTACCTATTCGTTACATTCTTTACCTTGCCCCCCCCCCCCCCCCCTCCCCCTGTGAAATGAAGGTAACACGCCATTCTATCCATGTCTTTACAATTTTTCCGTTTCATTCTTTACCCCCCCCGGTGAAGTAATGAGGTAACGTGCTAGTATATCCGTGTCTTTTACTTTTTCGTTTCATTCTTCACCTACCCCCCCCCCCCCCCCCCCCCCGTGAAGTCATGCCCCCCGTGAAGTAATGAAGGTAACACCATTCTATCCATGTCTTTTACTTGCTCTACTTGCTCATTTCATTCTTACTCCCCCCCCCCCCCCTCCCCCCTCGTTAAGTATGAGGGTAACACCATTCTATCCATGTCTTTTACTTGTTCCTTTCATTTCTTACCTTGCCCCCCCCCCCCCCCCCCCGTGAAGTAATGAAGGTAACACGCCATTCTATCCATGTCTTTTTACTTGTTCCTTTCATTTTCTTACCTTGCCCCCCCCCCCCCCCCCCCCCCCCCCCCCCGTGAAGTGAATGAGGTAACACGCCATTCTATCCATGTCTTTTACTTGTTCCTTTCATTTCTTACCTTGCCCCCCCCCCCCCCCCCCCCCCCCCCCCCCCCCCGTGAAGTAATGAAGGTAACACGCCATTCTATCCATGTCTTTTTACTTGTTCCTTTCATTTCTTACCTTGCTCCCCCCCCCCCCCCCCCCCCCCCCCCCCGTGAAGTAATGAAGGTAACACGCCATTCTATCCATGTCTTCTTTACTTGTTCCTTTCATTTCTTACCTTGCCCCCCCCCCCCCCCCCCCCCGTGAAGTAATGAAGGTAACACGCCATTCTATCCATGTCTTTTACTTGTTCCTTTCATTTCTTACCTTGCCCCCCCCCCCCCCCCCCCCCCCGTGAAGTTATGAAAGGTAACACGCCATTCTATCCATGTCTTTTACTTGTTCCTTTCATTTTCTTACCTTGCCCCCCCCCCCCCCCCCGCCCCCCCCCCCCCCCCCCCCCCCCCCCCCCCCCCTTGAAGTTATAACACGCCAGGTAACACGCCATTCTATCCATGTCTTTTACTTGTTGTTCCTTTCATTTCTTACCTTGCCCCCCCCCCCCCCCCCCCCCCCCCGTGAAGTTATGAAGGTAACACGCCATTCTATCCATGTCTTTTACTTGTTCCTTTCATTTCTTACCTTGCCCCCCCCCCCCCCCCCCCCCCCCCCCCCCCGTGAAGTTATGAAGGTAACACGCCATTCTATCCATGTCTTTTACTTGTTCCTTTCATTTCTTACCTTGCCCCCCCCCCCCCCCCCCCCGTGAAGTAATGAAGGTAACACGCCATTCTATCCATGTCTTTTTACTTGTTCCTTTCATTTCTTACCTTGCCCCCCCCCCCCCCCCCCCCCCCCCCCGTGAAGTAATGAAGGTAACCACGCCATTCTATCCATGTCTTTTACTTGTTCCTTTCATTTCTTACCTTGCCCCCCCCCCCCCCCCCCCCCCCCCCCCCCCCCCCCCGTGAAGTTATGAAGGTAACACGCCATTCTATCCATGTCTTTTACTTGTTCCTTTCATTTCTTACCTTGCCCCCCCCCCCCCCCCCCCCCCCCCCCCCCCCCGTGAAGTTATGAAGGTAACACGCCATTCTATCCATGTCTTTTACTTGTTCCTTTCATTTCTTACCTTGCCCCCCCCCCCCCCCCCCCCCCCCCCCCCCCCCCCCCCCGTGAAGTATGAAGGTACACGCCATTCTATCCATGTCTTTTACTTGTTCCTTTCATTTCTTACCTTGCCCCCCACCCACCCCCCTCCCCCCTCCCCCCGTGAAGTAATGAAGGTAACACGCCATTCTATCCATGTCCTTTTTACTTGTTCCTTTCATTTTCTTACCTTGCCCCCCCCCCACACACACACACACACACCCTCCCCTCTCCCCCCGTGAAGTTATGAAGGTAACTCGCCATTCTATCCATGTCTTTTACTTGTTCCTTTCATTTCTTACCTTCCCCCCCCCCCCCGCCCCCCCGTGAAGTAATGAAGGTAACACGCCATTCTATCCATGTCTTTTACTTGTTCCTTTCATTTCTTACCTTGCCCCCCCCCCCCCCCCCCCCCCCGCCCCCCCCCCCGTGAAGTAATGAAGGTAACACGCCATTCTATCCATGTCTTTTACTTTTTTCCTTTCATTTCTTACCTTGCCCCCCCCCCCCCCCCCCCGCCCCCCCCCCCCCGTGAAGTAATGAAGGTAACACGCCATTCTATCCATGTCTTTTACTTGTTCCTTTCATTTCTTACCCCCCCCCCCCCCCCCCCCGCCTCCCACACACACACACACACACCCTCCCCTCTCCCCCCGTGAAGTAATGAAGGTAACACGCCATTCTAATCCGAATCTTTTCATTATTAATTCATTCCTTACCTTGTACGCCAGGGGAATAATGAAGGTAGCACGGTATTTCATCGATCTCTTTAACTGTGTTCGTTTCATTGCTTACCTTGCATCCCTATGGAGGTAACGAAGATACACAGTATTTCATCAACCTTTTTTTAAAAAGGGATTGCGATGGTTCCCTTATGCAGCCAGTGAAGAGTTTTCAAATTTTCTTAATTCCATGTTCCCAGTGTTAACATCTTCAACCCACCCCCCCCCCCCCCTCCCCCCCCCCCCCCACCCCCCTCCTTAAGTTCAAAGTTCTGCCCAAGTCATTACTATGAAGACAATTTAGTTGTTGGCCTGCACTTGTTTTTTCCCCACTATTAGATTGTTCGTCTTTGTATTTGTCTGACTTTATTCAAGTTTAAAAGGCTGTGCCAGTCTTGAATAAAAGTTACTCTGTGTTAGGTTTCCTTATGGGAGCAAAGACTACCCACTTGTTTACTGTTTCTTTTTTTGCTAGTTCCACTCCTTACCTTGTACCCCTCGGAGGTAAGGAAGGTGGCCCGGTATTTTCTACGTCTCTTAACGATGGTTACTTTCATTCCTTGCGTTGTACTCCAAGTGAAGTCCTGAGATAAACACGGTGTTTTATCAACCCTCTTTTACTTGGGTTTCACGCCTTACCGCGTCCCCACTGAGGTAATGAAAGGTAACTATTTCCCCAAGGTAACATGGTATTTGACCTGTCTCTTTTAATTGTGACCGTAATCCCCTGGGGGGGGGGGGGGGGGGGGGGTAATGAATGAAGGGTAGCATGGTTTTCTGTTAAAACATCACTTTCATTGTTTCAATCCTTACCCTTGTGCTCCGGGGAGGGAATGAAAGTAAAGCGGCATTTCGTCGATCTCTTTTATTGTGTTAGTTTCATTCTTTACCCTCTCTCTCTCTCTCTCTCTCTCTCTCTCTCTCTCTGTCCGTCCGTCCGTCTCTCTCCCCCCCTCTCTCTCTGTCCGTCCGTCTCTTCTCTCTCTCTCTCTCTCTGTTCGTCCGTCCCTCTCTCTCTCTCTCTCTCTCTGTTCGTCCGTCTCTCTCTCTCTCTCTCTCTCTCTCTCTCTCTCTCTCTCTCTCTCTGTTCGTCCGTCTCTCTCTCTCTTACCCCCTCCTCCCACATACACAACACACTCACTTAACCACCAACAACCCCTCCTCCTCCACCACCACCCTCCACCTCTCCCTCCCTCCCTCCTCCTCTCCTACCCCCATCACCACCCCTACCCCCACTTCTTGTACCACACTTACCCTCACCCTCACCCTCCTCCACCACCCCCACTCCCCTACCACCAACACTCCCAAACCCACCTCTTCCGTTCTAATGCTAACCCCCCCCCCCCCCCCTCACCACCACCTCCTTCTCCTCCAAACCCCCCACCTTCCCACCACCACTTACTGTACCACACTCACCCTCACTCTAAACCCCACCACCACCCCCACTCCCCTACCACCACCACCACTCCTCTTCCCGCTTTTTACGCTCATCTCCCCCCCCCCTCCACCACCCCCACTCCACCACCACCACCACCACCACCACTCTTCCCGTTTTTACGCTAATCTCTCCCCCCCTCCCCCACTACCCCCGCCCTCACGCACACACCTCCCCCACCCCCCTTCCCCCGCCGTCTGTCCCTGACGTGCCGCAGACCCAGAAGATCCCGGACACGAGCGAGTGGCGGCTGTCGGAGCTGGACTTCAACGACTTCGGCCTGGACCGGGACCAGATGATGGTGGCCTCCCTCCGGATCTTCCAGGACCTGGGCCTGCTGAGGAAGCTGCGCCTGGACTCTGGGGTAAAGGCCTTGGGGGGGAGTGGGAGGTGGGGGGTGGGGGGGGGGGGGGGGGGTCGGGTGTGGAGTGGGGAAGTTGTGGTGGGGCGAGAGAGAGAGAGAGAGAGAGTTGGGGAGAGATTAAGGGTGAGTGAGAGAGGTGGGTAGAGAGAGGGTGGTGGGTGTGGTGAGAGGTGGGAAGAGAGAGGGAGGGGGGGGAGAAAGATAGGAGGGAGGGAGGGAGGGAGAGAGAGGGAGGTACAGAGAGCGAGGGGGAGAGAGAGAGAGAGAGGGGGGGGGGGCAGCAGAGAGCGAGAGAGACAGAGAGAGAGAGAACAGATACATAGATAGAGAGAAACTCCTGGAATTGCGAGGGCAAGGGGATCGAATCGAAGAGAGAGAGAAAGAGAGAGTATCTGTGTACAAGCGTAGCTTCATGCACACGCCAGCTGCCTAGCTGTATATGGTTGTGTATGCACACACACACACACACACACACACACACACACACACACACACACGCACTCTCTCTCACTCACACACACAACACACGCGCGCGCGCGCGCGCGCGCACACACACACACATACAACACAGCACACACACACACACACACACACACACACACACACACATACAAACACACACAACACACACACACACACACACACACACACACACACACAACACACAGCACATGCACAACACACACACACACACACACACACACACACACACACACACACACACACTGTAACAGAGGCATGCACGTATCCCCGCAGCTATATTTGTATTTCCCTCTGTGACGCAGTTCTGCAGTGACGTAAACATGAGACGAATGACGTGTTTGCAGACGCTGTACCGCTGGTTGCTGACCGTGCGTCGAAACTATCGGAACGTTGCCTACCACAACTGGAGACACGCCTTCAACGTCTGTCAAGTCATGTTTGCATCCATGATGGTCAGATATGTGGCACCCTGTCTGTCTGTCTGTCTGTCTGTCAGTCTGTCTGTCTGTCGGTGGGTCCGTCCGTCCGTTATTCTTGGTCCTTAACCCCCCCCCCCCCCCTCATTCCCCTCCACCCCCTTCTGTACTAAGAATTCGCTTAAGTGGTGATAATATTTGTATTCATTCTCTCTCTCTCTGTCTCTGTCTGTCTGTCTTTCTTTCTTTCTATCTCTCTCTCTCTCTCTCTCTCTGTGTCTCTGTCTCTTACATGGGTGTTTGGCCTTATTGAATAAAAATCTGAATCTCTTTGTCTCTTTCTCTCTCTCGTTCATATGGGCTTTTGGCCTTACTGAGTAAAAATTTGTCTGCCTCTGTCTCTACCCCCCTACCCCCCCCCCCCCCCCCCCCCCTCTCTCTCATCTCTCTCTCTCTCTCTCTCTCTCTCTCGTCAAAATGGCCTTTTGCCGTATTGAATAAAATTCTGAATCTGTGTGTGTGTGTGTGTGTGTGTGCGTGCGTGCGTGCGTGCGTGCGTGCGTGCGTGCGTGCGTGCGTGCGTGCGTGCGTGCGTGCGTGCGTGCGTGCGTGCGTGCGTGCGTGCGTGCGTGTGTGTGTGTGCGTGCGTGCGTGCGTGTGTGTGTGCGTGTGTGTGTGTGTGTGTGCACGTATGTATGTGTATGAATGCAAGACAGACAGACCTTTGAATGTGTCTGCTTTTCAAAACTTGTCTTTATTTTCTTCGTTTCATTTGTCATCTTCCTTTCTTTTGTTCTTTGTCTCATAGAGACATTTCAAAATATGATATCCTATTTTGTTGTTTTGACTAGTTTTGTAGATGTACTTTACCGTTTTTGTTGTTGCGCTATAAACTGCTATTTTCATTTGCTCGATTTCACTGTCAGTTGTCAGTACTTGCGTCTTGGTGGTGGTTTGATGCTCTTTGTTTGCATAATCATGTTTTGATGCATACGTTGGATTATTTAGTACTAGCTTCGCAGAATAGTTACAGTAAGTGTGAAAACGAAGCCAATAGTTTTACCGTTAAAAAAAACAAAGGTTCATTGTCATTCTCTCTCTCTCTCTCTCTCTCTCTCTCTCTCTCTCTCTCTCTCTCTCTCCCGGCCTCTCCCTTGCTCTGTGTGGTGCAGATTTGCGGGGTTTAATTAAACAGGATGCCGCATACTGTGAACAGGAACGTTTGCATGTTTTTTCAGGCGCTTTCTTGGAGTATTCAGACGCACACCATGATCTTAGTTACGGTGAAACATCTTAGTTATGGTGAAACCAAACAAATATCCAGTTTCTGTCCATTCTTTTCTTTGATTAATTAATTACTTTACGTTTAAAACCAGGTTTTTTTAAAAAAAAAAAAGCGTTAACGTCCCACAGTCTAGTGGAATGACCGAGGGACAATGAAATGTCAGAAATTAACCGTTTCTTGGGCACAGCATTACGGCAAGGCGGAGCCCATCTCTCGTCCTCCACCGTCTTCACAGTGTCTGAACTGAATCAGTACACATTACAGCTGGGTGAAGAGAATTTTTGAAGTCGGTAAAAAAAAAAAAAAAAAAAAAAAAGAAAGAAAAAAAAAATCAGAGAGAATAGGTAAGCATACTAAAGCCACATGTAGATCGAAAAACATGAAGAATGCAAGAAATGAAATGAGTGAATATGAGTACTGTCCATGATACAGTTACGAAAAAGCATAAGCATACTAAAGCCTCATTCAGGTCGAAAAAATATGAAGGATACAAGGAATAAAACAAGTAAATATGAATCTAGCCTTAAGTTACAGGTCATGAAGTCCTGTGCCCGTGTGAAACATCATCATGGCTTTCGGAGGGACGGAATGAATGCTATCTTTTTAGTTTTACATACATCTTCTTTTCTGCCTAATTTGACGTCATCATTCGATGACGTTTAGCTCTAGTTTACGTCTTCCCTTTTGGCCTAATTTGACGTCATGCTTCGATGATGTTTCTTGTTAAGTTGTTGAGAGCTGTTTGACATCCACTGACTCCAGGACATAAGCCTACCGCTTTCCATCGTCAGTGCTCAGGCCCAACAGACGACGTTAGGAAATCTGCAAGGGAGGTAATTTGTGTTAGTTTTGGCGTTCTACTCCAGTGACGACGCCGATTTCATGGGACAGATGCCGCGCGCTGGTGGGCACGCCCAAAGCAGTCATGCTTCATCAGTCAGCTTAGCAGTTCAGTCAGGAGAGAACATGCCAAAATATGGATGTAAAACGGTGCGCCTGCAGTGCAAACAGTCGACATTCCGATCTTTATCCAGGCGCGCGCGCTTCAGTTCAAATATTTGATGTTCTAGATCAGTTTGTTCGAACCACAGAGAAAAAATGCAATAGAAAGACAGGCGTTATCTTGTCCTGATTACTTTTTGTTTGTTTGTTTCGGAACGGGTCAATCAGTTTACCTTTAGGTCGTTTGTTTTCTGGCTGAATGTTCCACGTTATGCTGTTGGTAACGAATCGGTCCGCTTTGTCTCTTGTGTACTCCACTCTCCACTGGTGCGGATCACTTTTTTGGGGGGGGGGGGGGGGGGGGGGGGGGGGGTGAAATACTTGTGACCGATTGACGACGCGAAGCGTTTAGATGAGGATACAAAGCGCCTACTCTGCCAGAGAGGTCCT
This sequence comes from Conus betulinus, assembly GCA_016801955.1. Taxonomy (NCBI): domain Eukaryota; kingdom Metazoa; phylum Mollusca; class Gastropoda; order Neogastropoda; family Conidae; genus Conus; species Conus betulinus. Next base: position 12,702 of record JADBJO010013163.1, read on the forward strand.
GTGGTATGCCCCGGTATGTTTTTTTTTCCCGTTTGTTTGTTTGTTTCCTCAAAAGAAAGGAGGAGAAAATGGAGTAGCTTGATGTAAACTGAGTCAAGATATTAATTACCTGATACATCTTACTAAACTGTCATTCGGGAAGAGATTAAGAAAGTGACGACGTATTATGTGTCGTTAACTTTTTTTTTTCAATCAGAAACGTTATCACTTGTTTTCAAAGACTTTTTTATCAAGGGGGGGGGCGGGGCAGGGGGAAGGGGGGTCTACAGAAATACCCACTCCCGCTGGATACGTTCTTGTCCCTAAAGGGGGAAAATAAGTAAACGTCTCTATTCTGGGCGATTTTGATCAAACTCACAGTGCAACTCGAATCGATAAGGATCACGTGTATCTAAGTTCCTTACTCAGTTTGACCTTGTCAGCGTCCTTCAAGTCGCCCTTTAAGATTTTTTGTTTTTGTTTGATAATGACTTGTGAGTTGACTTCAACGCGGTGACAGTCCAGATATGGCCCTTTGCGGTCGACTGGTCTGTAAGCTACCTTACCTTACCTTACCTTACCTTACCTTACCTAAGTCGACCGCGTCAGTAAGTCTTTGAGAATATATTCCAAAAGAGTTTGTAACAGCGGTTAAGCTCTGTAATTGTTTTGTTTATGAGTCGGACAGACCGGCACTTGCTATCTTCACTGTTTGCAGAGAAGAGGTTCGACGTTCACATCATCGGCTGTCCGTTACCGGTTAGCACGTGCGCTGGCTGTGGGGAGGTTTTCGTTGTGCATAGCAGGCAGACGCAGGGGAAAAACCACTCACTTTCATTCCTCGTGAATTGTTCACCACGCGTTACCATATACACGTATGGATTTGTCAACAGATTTTGCCCACGTGTCTGATTTGCCGTTAAGTTGAAATCCGTTCGCCACCAGTCATTTCATTCCCAACGTTGCCCACATGCCAGCAACCTGTCAACATTCGAACAGTAGACCTGACATTGCTTTCACTTCACTGGGTCCTAGATTTTTACACTCACTCTGGTCTGCCAAGATTTATGCAGCGTTGCTCTTGCGAGTTTTTCGTTTTCCCCGACATGGACTTAGCATTCCGTCTGCAAACGCCGCTTCGTTTTAGAAAGCTTTCGAAGGTCAGGCCATAAAGATTGAAATGTGGTCATCGGTCACATGATACGAGTCCCAGTTTATTGCAGCTTCTCACGTTTGCTGTTTTTCACAAATGTTGAGTAACTTTTCAGAAAATCGTAACTCAGAAGATCCGATACTTAAGGATACCTTGGGGTTGGAATGTTTTTGGTCTCTGATAAGATGAAAACTTCATTTTCCTAGAAGAACTTTTTTTTGTGTGTATGTCACATTACGGCCAGCTTTATAGATGGGGGCTGATTCACTTTTTCACAGCGTTCGTCAGTTTAAAAAAAAACAGTTGCTGCAGACAGGTCAGAACACAAACACTCCCGCGCTTATGAAGACACGATCCTTTCGCTTAAACCCCAAACTCCAGAACGAAACGTCACGTTGAAACGGTTCGTGTGGTGGGGGCCTTTAGCTGGCAAGCTCGAAGCTTTTGCATGACGAGGAGACCTTGTCGACAGTTCAACGAAGGCCTGATTGGGGCCGGTCGTAATTGGTTAATGTTCATTCGGTTTCGTTTGTTTTGTTTATTTATAGACCACGCAACCATGGAGGCCATCAGAGCCCTGGCCAGTGATAGCTGTCGTGGGTGGGGCGGGGGGGGGGGGGGGGGGGGGGGGGACAGACAGACAGGGAGGGAGGGCGGGGGAGGGAGAGACGGACGGGCAGGGCAGGCAGGAAGGCACGCAAGCACGCGTGCAGACAGGCAGACCGGCAGAAGACTGTGTGACTGAAATCAGTTGAACAGGATTTTGTAGAAAACAGATACGCGGAGACGCTAGAGAGGGGGCGTTTTGGGGTAGGGGTAGAATGTGGGGGTGGGTGGAGATCGAGGTGGTGCGGCCCGGAGGGATGGAGCGAAGCGAAGTTTGCAGAGATCATCAATAGATACTGAGGGTTGTTTGGTATGTTTTGTTTGTTTTTTGTTTCTCTCTCTCTCTCTCTCTCTCTCTCTCTCTCTCTCTCTCTCTCTCTCTCTCTCTCTCTCTCTCCAAAGAAGTTGAATTGAGAAATGCAACAAGGTAGGTGGTGTTGTAGGCGCCTAATGTTGCCAGTAAATGTTGGAGAGCTCAACCGGACGGGGAGAATTGGGTTAAACCGAGATTTCTAGCAGGGAGGGCTTCGATTTATAATGAAATAACGTTATGCTAGAGTACTCATCCACGCGCTTTCCTCGTCGGACCTCATTGATCTCAGAGTGAAATGTCCTTTCGCCCCCCCCCCCCCCCCCCCCCCCCTTCCCTCCTTCTACTGATATGGCGATTTCTTTCAGTCAAAATACTTATTAAGAAGAATATGTAAAATGGGTCGTTTGAATTGTCCAGACTTCTGCCTTCCTTTACCTTGCCTTGCCTTGCCTTGCCTTGCTTTGCCCTGCCCTTCCATGCTTTTCCCTGCCCTGCCTTGCCTTGCCTTGTTCTTGCCCCGACTTGCCTTCTCTTGCCTAGCCTTGCTCTACTTTGCTAGCTTCGCGTGGCTCTGCTTCTTTTCCTTGCCCAGCGTGTGTTTTGTCTTCCCTTGCCTTTGCCTTTTTCTGCCTTGCCCAGTTTCGCTTTGCCTGGCTTTGTCTTGCCTTACATTGCCTTTCCTTCTCTCCCCATCCTTTCCTCTGTCTTACCTTACTCTGCCCTCTTTTGTGAAGTGTTGCTAAGGTCAGACTTGCCATATCTTGCCTTGTCTTCCCTCACCTTCCTTTCCCTTCCCATGTCTTCCCTCTCCTTTCCTTTTCCTTCCCTTGTCTTCCCTCTCCTTCCTTTCCTTTGCCTTGTCTTCCCCTGTCTTCCCTCTCCTTCCTTTCCCTTGCCATGTCTTCCCTCTCCTTCCTTTCCCATGCCATGTCTTCCCTTCTCTTTCCTTTCCCTTGCCATGTCTTCCCTTCTCTTTCCTTTCCCATGCCATGTCTTCCCTTCTCTTTCCTTTCCCATGCCATGTCTTCCTTTTCTTTTTTTTTCCCTTGCCATGTCTTCCCTTTCCTTCCCTTCCCTTGCCATGTCTTCCTTTTCCTTCCTCCTTTCCCTTGCCATGTCTTCCCTTTCCTTCCCTTCCCTTGCCATGTCTTCCCTTTCCCTCCTTTCCCCATGCCATGTCTTCCCTTTCCCTCCTTTCCCTTGCCATGTCTTCCTTTTCCTTCCTTTCCCATGCCATGTCTTCCCTTTTCCTTCCCTTCCCTTGCCATGTCTTCCCTTTCCTTCCCTTGCCATGTCTTCCCTTCCCTTCCTTTCCCTTGCCATGTCTTCCCTTTCCTTCCTTCCCCTTGCCATGTCTTCCCTTTCCTTCCTTCCCCTTGCCATGTCTTCCCTCTCCCTCCTTTCCCTTGCCATGTCTTCCCTTTCCTTCCTTTCCCATTTGCCATGTCTTCCCTTTCCTTCCTTTCCCTTGCCATCTCTTTCCTCTCCTTTTTCCCTTGCCATGTCTTCCCCTGTCTTCCCTCTCTCCTTCCTTTCCCTTGCCATGTCTTCCCTTGTCTTCCCTCTCCTTTCCTTTCCCTTGCCATGTCTTCCCTCTCCTTCCTCCCCCCTTGCCATGTCTTCAATTTCCTTCCCTTCCCTTGCCATGTCTTCCTTTTCCTTCCTTTCCCCTTGCCATGTCTTCCATTTCCTTTCCTTCCCTTGCCCTGTCTTCCCTTTCCTTCCTTGTCTTCCCTTTCCTTCCTTTCCCTTCCCTGTCTTCCCTTCTCTTTCCTTTCCCTTGCCATGTCTTCCCTCTCCTTCCTTTCCCTTGCCATGTCTTCCCTCTCCTTCCTTTCAATTGCATGTCTTCCCTTTCCCTCCTTTCCCCTTGCCATGTCTTCCCTTCTCTTTCCTTTCCCTTGCCATGTCTTCCCTTTCCTTCCTTCCCCTTGCCATGTCTTTCCTTTTTCCCTTGCCATGTCTTCCCTTCTCTTTCTTTCCCTTGCCATGTCTTCCCTTCCTTTCCCTTGTCTTACCCTCCCTTCCCTTCCCTTTCCCTCTTTTCCCTTTCCATGTCCCTTCTCTTTCCTTTCCCTGTTTCCCTTTCTCTTTCCTTTCCCTTGCCATGTCTTCCCTTTCCTTCCCTTGTCTTACCCTGTCTTCCTTTTCTTCTTTTCCCTTTCCATGTCTTCCTTCTCTTTCCTTTCCCTTGCCATGTCTTCCCTTTCCTTCCCTTGTCTTCCCTGTCTTCCCTTTCCTTCCTTTCCCTTCCCTGTCTTCCCTTCTCTTTCCTTTCCTTTGCCATGTCTTCCCTTCTCTTCCTTTCCCTTGCCATGTCTCCTTCCCTTCCTTCCCTTGTCTTCCCCTTGTCTTCCCTTTACTTCCTTTCCCTTCCACTGTCTTCCCTTCTCTTTCCTTTCCCTTGCCATGTCTTCCCTTCTCTTTCCTTTCCTTGCCATGTCTTCCCTTTCCTTCGCTTGTCTTCCCCTGTCTTCCCTTACTTTCCTTTCCCCTTCCACTGTCTTCCCTTCTCTTTCCTTTCCCTTGCCATGTCTTCCCTTCTCTTTCCTTTCCCTTGCCATGTCTTCCCTTTCCTTCCCTTGTCTTCCCCTGTCTTCCCTTTACTTCCTTTCCCTTCCACTGTCTTCCCTTCTCTTTCTCCTTTCCTTGCCATGTCTCCCTTCTCTTCTCTTTCCTTTCCCTTGCCATGTCTTCCCTCTCTTTCCTTTCCCTTGCCATGTCTTCCCTTCTCTTTCCTTTCCTTTC
>JADBJO010013163.1:25000-27500 GCA_016801955.1 Conus betulinus
CTGGTGTACAGGAACAGGCAGTGCTATACACTCACACTAGTGTACAGGAACAGGCAGTGCTATACACACACACTAGTGTACAGGAACAGACAGTAGTGTACATTCACATTGGTGTACAGGAACAGGCAGTGCTATACACTCACACTGGTGTACAGAAACAGGCAGTGCTATACACTCACACTGGTGTACAGAAACAGGCAGTGCTATACATTCAAACTAGTGTACAGGAACAGGCAGTGCTATACATTCACACTAGTGTACAGGCAGGCTATAAACAGGCAGTGCTATACACTCACACTGGTGTACAGAAACAGGCAGTGCTATACACTCACACTGGTGTACAGAAACAGGCAGTGCTATACGCTCGCACTGGTGTACAGAAAACAGGCAGTGCTATACGCTCGCACTGGTGTACAAGAACAGGCAATGTTATACATCCACACTAGTCACAGGTACAGGCAGTGCTGTACATTCACACCAGTGTACAGGAACAGGCAGTGCTATACATTCACACTAGTGTACAGGAACAGGCAGTGCTATACATTCACACTAGTGTACAGGAACAGGCAGTGCTATACACTCACACTGGTGTACAGGAACAGGCAGTGCTATACATTTACACTGGTGTACAGGAACAGGCAGTGCTATACATTCACACTAGTGTACAGGAACAGGCAGTGCTATACACTCACACTTGTGTACAGGAACAGGCAGTGCTATACACTCACACTGGTGTACAGGAACAGGCAGTGCTATACACTCGCACTAGTGTACAGGAACAGGCAGTGCTATACACTCACACTAGTGTGACAGTGCTATACACTCACACTGGTGTACAGGAGTGCTATACAGGCAGTGTACAGGAACAGGCTATACTATACTCACACTGGTGTACAGGAACAGGCAGTGCTATACATTCACACTAGTGTACAGGCTATACAACCACTGGTGTACAGGCAGTGCTATACACACTCACACTGGTGTACAGAAAAACAGGCAGTGCTATACGCTCACACTGGTGTACAAGAACAGGCAATGTTATACATCCACACTAGTCACAGGTACAGGCAGTGCTGTACATTCACACCAGTGTACAGGAACAGGCAGTGCTATACATTCACACTAGTGTACAGGAACAGGCAGTGCTATACACACACTGGTGTACAGAAACAGGCAGTGCTATACGCTCGCACTGGTGTACAAGAACAGGCAATGTTATACATCCACACTAGTCACAGGTACAGGCAGTGCTGTACATTCACACCAGTGTACAGGAACAGGCAGTGCTATACATTCACACTAGTGTACAGGAACAGGCAGTGCTATACATTCACACTAGTGTACAGGAACAGGCAGTGCTATACACTCACACTGGTGTACAGAAACAGGCAGTGCTATACATTCACACTAGTGTACAGGAACAGGCAGTGCTATACATTCACACTAGTGTACAGGAACAGGCAGTGCTGTACACCCACAGAATACTATTTCTTGCAATAGGCAATGGTGCTAATTCGCAGGATCATAGTGCCTTCGAGTAGACAATGTTTATACACTCACAGGATGCTACTTCCTTGCAGTAGGAAGCGCTGAACATCTACAGGATGCCATTTCCTTGTAATAGACAATGCTATACATCTACAGGATGCTATTTCCTTGTAATAGACAATGTTATACACTCCCAGGATGGTATTTCCTTGGAGCAGGCAGCGCTAAACATCTACAGGAAACAATTTCCTTGTAATACACAATGCTATACTTCTACAGGATGCTATTTCCTTGTAATAGACAATGCTATACACTCACAGGAGGCTATTTCCTTGTGGTAGACAATGCTAAACATCTACAGGATGCCATTTCCGTGCAGTAGGCAGCGCTATGCATTCCCATGGTACCATCGCCTTGCAAATGCCACGTGTCATCGTACAGTCATAGCCAGGTCCACTCTATGCCTGTGCACTGTTCGGGCACCAGGTTCAGTCAGTGTCAGCCGGTGCCTGAAGAACATTCTGACGAAGTGGCGTGTATATCAGAATTTGATGCATAAAAATGCTAGGAAAGAGGTGTATCTTCCACAGAGCTTCCTTCACCATGGGCAGGTTGAATACAGCGGTGTCGTTCGAGGTTTTTGCTTTTAGGCCGAAATCTAGACCCGCAGCATTGCACAGGACAGATTAATGTTTGTTTTTTTTTTCAAAGCAACAGCGGTCGGGAAAGTGCGTCGCATATGATAATTGATAGCTAACTGATTTAGCTATCAGCACACAGAATTGTTGCACCCACGCTACGCTATCAGCCGACCACACTGTTTCTGTATGCTATGCTATCAGCTGCCCGCATTTGTTCTAAATGCTATGCTATCAGCTGACCACGTTGTTCTGTATGCTACGCTATCAGCTGACCACATTGTTCTATACGCTACGCTATCAACTGACCACATTGTTCTGTATGCTACGATATCATCAGTGTTCTGTATGCTATGCTATCAGCTGACCCCATT
>JADBJO010013163.1:32500-50000 GCA_016801955.1 Conus betulinus
TCGAAATATCAGATTTACGTCATAGTGACCAGTGGTCAGTGGCACTGACCTCCAGTCGTCTGCATTGTACAAGGTACACTGGTACTCGGGAGACTATAATCAGCTGTGAAATAGTTAAAATCTCCGATTTACGTCATAATGACCAGTAGTCGGTGGCACTGACCACAAGTAATCTACATTGTACAAGGTACACAAGCACTCGGGAAACACTAATTAGCTGTTAAATAGTTAAAATCTCCGATTTACGTCGTAATGACCAGTGGTCAGTGGCACTGACCACTAGTCATCTGCGTTGTACAAGCTAAGGTACACAGGTACTCAAGAGACTCTAAATAGCTGTAAAATAGTGAAAAAAGGCAAACCGGGATGAAGCGACAACGGTACTTGGTCACACAACGACACGTGGTCACGACATTTTGTCACAACTACGCTTGTTTACATTGGCACTTGATCACATTGGCACTTGGTCACATTGACGTGTAGCCGTCTCTCTTTCCCACGCATGCACGGGCGTACTCACACACCCGAATATTGACCTACGCATGTAAGCTAGCGCGAGAAATCTTAATACGTATCTGTTATGAACCAGGGTGAGTGTGTGTGTGTGGGTGGGTGGGGGGTGGGGGGTGGTGGTTGGGGAAGTAGGAGGTCCATCTATTGAAAAGAGTCTAGAACTACACTTTGTCTAAACCCAACTGACTGTATATAGGAAATGGGAAAGAGGGTGTAAATATGCAGGCTAATACATTTTTAAGGCAGGTGTGCACGTTGGGAAAAGGCAGAGGAAAACCCTGAATAACCCTCTCTCTTGTTTGAATTGTGGGGTGGGGTGGAGGAAGATTCCAAATAGTCCTAGATTGACCCTTTTGGTTGGGGGGGGGGGGGGGGTGTAAATCCAGGCCAGCCCAAACCTACCCCCGGGGGGCTAAGTTCCAACTAGGGGGGTGTAATTTCTAGCTAATCCTAGAATGACCCCCGGGGGTAAAAGCAGCTAGCCCAGACTTTACCCCGGGGTATGTTCCAGAGGGAGGTAAGAAAGGGCTGTTACGCCGGGCCCGAGCGATGCTGAGGCGACCAACGTGATTTACCGAAACCGGTTTCCAAGCTCATACATATGCATGAACTAAAAGTAGAAAGGGAAGTCACGCAGAATTTTCCCGTTCTTCCCACGCGTGTCTTTTTACCACTCATTCAGGCAACTACTGTGCTAACTTCAGCGTTTTTTTTTTTGTTTGTTTGTTTGTTTGGTTTTTTTGTGTGTTAATTTTCAACTTTTTCCTCTTCTTTTTTTTTTAAAAATCAATATGGTCGGCTCAGACATAAACTCAGCCCTTACAGCGATGACCCTTGAACTATGCAAATTAAAATGATCGAATTTGACCTAAAAACACCAGAAGCATTTCTCTGTGAAATGCAAAAAAATGCAAAAAAAAAAAAAAAAAAAGAAAAAAAAAGGTCATAGCATTTGAATTTGAAATATGTCTGCTGCAAACACTTGAAAAAAGAAGTATGTAAAAGAAGTTATAGTTTGAGTTTGTCAGAGCACCAAAAGTCCAACCTTACCCACAAAATACGATTTTGTTTTTGTTTATAGAGTACAACACAATTATTTTGTGATAACTATGTAAATTAAAGCAGTATCCGAATTACTAGAGCTGAAGTGAAGCACCCCCTTCTTTCATACAGTTCAGCCAAAACTGACAAAAGTGAGATAACCCAGGTTATCTACAGACGCTGTAGGATATGAAGGGCTCAAAGGCGAATCCATTTTGTGCATCTTTTTTACTTGACGATGCAGACCTTTTTTTCTGGATTTATGGGTATCAGTTTTACCATAACTCCGGGCCTCTGACAATTCTGTTAGGTAGAATGTGTCAGTGTCACCAGCCGCCGTGGCGAAGTGGTTAGCGTTGCGGACTCCCGGCTGGGAGGTCGTGGGTTCGAATCCCATCAGAAGTCATGTAGGTTTTTCTGCCTCGACCGGCTCCTACCCAGAGTTGAGTTTGCTGCAGACTCAGTTGGGAAGACTGGGACCACACAGTCGAGTTTCATCCACTTAATGTTGCTCAAATTTCCTGACCAACACTGCAGGTGTCTGTATCTCTCGGGCCTGGTTGACGCCGGGATATATTATGAAAGGAAGCGTAGAGTACAGCCCTGTCATGTAGTCTCAGATCGAAATGGAAATCCGTAGCATCATCTTAATCATCCTCATTCTCATCGATCAGAATTTAAAAAAAAGTCTAAAATTCTGTGGCCCTTCATGCCCTGCTCTCATGGTGACCTCAATTTCGATGTCCTCTCCACGTCTGTGGCCTTGGTTTGGTTCCGTCCGGGCCACCGGTATCGGCGAGTCCATGGGGGCTGTCGTTTGACGGACGTGGTGGCGCCCTCCGGAGGGAGAGCTCACTCACGCCGGCTCCGCGACTAAGCAATTATTGTCGTCAGTAGGGGCTTAGTAGGTGGCGTCCTGCGTATGTTAGATCAGAACAGGCGCCACTGAACACCACTGAAGTGACTCGGCAGCAGTGCAGTGTCTCCTCCGGTGGGTTGCCCTCTTGACGACTTGACATTGACTGCTCCCTGTGGATTGCCGGTGCCGGGGCTGTGGCGGGGCCGACCGGGCTGTGGCTGTGGACGGGGTGTCGGAATGAGCGGCGTGGGTGCACTGCCTCTAAGGTGGCACAGAGGTTGGGACAGCAAAAAAAAGTGTCTTCATGCATACAACGTGTCAGTGTCTTCATGCACACAACGTGTCAGTGTCTTCATGCATACATGTATCAGTGTCTTCATGCATACAATGTGTCAGTGTCTTCATGCATACAATGTGTCAGTGTCTTCATGCATACAATGTGTCGGTGTCTTCATGCACACAATGTGTCGGTGTCTTCATGCACACAATGTGTCGGTGTCTTTATGCATACATGTGTCAGTGTCTTCATGCATACAACGTGTCAGTGTCTTCATGCATACAACGTGTCAGTGTCTTCATGCACACAACGTGTCAGTGTCTTCATGCATACATGTGTCAGTGTCTTCATGCATACAATGTGTCAGTGTCTTCATGCATACAATGTGTCAGTGTCTTCATGCACACAATGTGTCGGTGTCTTTATGCATACATGTGTCAGTGTCTTCATGCATACAACGTGTCAGTGTCTTCATGCAACAGAGTTGTGACCTTTGGTTTCACACACACACACACACACACACACACACACACACACACACACACACAAACACATGCACACACACACACTCTCACACACACACATACACACACACGTACACACACACACACACAAACACACACACATACACAGAGAAGACTTCATCTCCGGAATTCATCACCCTAACTCTAACCCTAACATGACCCGAGCACTAACTCCGACCCTGACCTCCGCCGCTGTTACCTCTAGCCTAGCGGAATTAATCTGACCTTTGCCTCTCCCACTTCTCCGTGGGAGGAGTCGTTGAGACACCACACTGCAAAACACTTTATCAGGTTTGTCAAGCTGTATCGGTCGTGTGCCCAAAGCATCACGATTCGGAGCACAACCTAATCTTAATCCTTTCCAAACCCTGTTCTGTGTAAAACCATCTTTTTTGTTTTGTTTTGTTTTTGTTTTGTTTGTTTAATTGTTTTTTTTTGGGGGATGGACAAAAACAGCAAAAGAAAAAAAGAGAAAAGACTCTTCGTTGATTGACGGATTTTGCCTGGCAGCGTGGGAGCAGTGCAGAGGAGTTGTCTTCTCTTTCCTCCATCCGTCAAGTGAACGTCCACAAGGACCATGCAAGGTTTAGACATCTCGGTAGTAGAGAGCGAGGGTGGACGACGCCACGCGCTTAACCAATCACAACCCCTCCACCATGTCGTGCATGATCGAGAATAGGGAGTGTTGGTGCTGATCCCGGACCACAGTCGTGTGCGACTGTGATCATATCAAAATATTTCCGTTTAAACAACACGATACGCTCATTGGCAAAAAAAAAAAAAAAAAAAAAAACGAAGGAGGAAAGGGGACACATACTTCCTCAGTCTGCTTCGAGTATTTAAAAAAAAAAAACAACAACAACAACAAAAAAAACGTTTTGTCAGTGAAATAGTCATAAAACTCGCCCACGAGCTTTGATTATTTATTCCTCATTTATTCATGCATGTATGTATGTTTGTGTCTTTTCATGTATGTATTCATTTCATATTCATTTTTCAGTTGTTTGGTTATTTACTTTACTTACTTATCTGTTTATGTATTTATTTACTTATTTATTTATTCGTGTATTTATTTATCTCTTACTTGTTTATTCATTCATGTATTTATTTACTTATTTATTCATTTGTTTATGTAATGATTTCTACATTTATTTATTCACTCATCTTACGCATTAATTCTGTTCATTTATTGTTGCATTCTGTGTTCTTCCAGGGCCACAACATCCTGGCCACCTGGGGTCGGAGGACTATGCTGAAGTCATCAACCTGCTGAAACACTCCATTCTGGCTACCGACCTCAGCCTGCATATACAGTCAGTGCGCTGACACCCCCCCCCCCCCCCCCCCCCCCCCCCCACACACACACACACACACACACCACTACATCACCATTCTAACCAATCTTGCATACTACGGTTTTGTTTTGTTTTTCTTTGGGGGGGGGGGGGAGGGGGGGGGTAAAAATGTTTTTTTTTAACTATACCTAACCACACGATAACCATTGTTCTACACACAACCATCGATGATTTATATGCAACCAAAAACAAACGAACAAAACAAAAACAACCAAACAAAAAAGAAAGACAGACAATTAAAGGGAGCTCAACCATCCTCTTTCCGGGCTCTTTTCCGAAATCTGGTTGGCACTCAAGAGGCTTGCCTCCCTTGAATGCACGAAGCGTCTCTTGCTTCCACCAGAGAAGTTAAATCCCGTTGGTTTTTCCCTCGCCATCCCTATAAAGCGAGGGGCCGGAAGATTTCTCTGGTTAGCAAAAATGCTTCTGAAAACTTTTATGTTTGTCGTGAAAATTCCTTTTCCTCATATTGTTGGGACGAAGAACCAAACTCCTGTTTTTATACGTCAATTCAGGGGGCGTGAAAATTCACAATGACGTAATTTTCAAGGCCTGCAAGATTAAGTATTTCGACACACACGTCGCTATTGTGCTCACCGCATCGTCAAACGTAGCGAGCGTCATCCGCGGCACACCACAATTCGGCGCGCGAACACGTCGCGAGTTAGATGTGTTTTCCAACTTCGAGCTGAAAAGAGAAGTTGAAGTTTTACGAATGACTCTGTGTGTAAATTGTGAAAACTGTTTAGCAGTTATCCGAAAAGGAATTTTTTTTTTTTTTTTTTTTTTAACCTGGGTGTTCAGTGAGAATGTACTGTGGCTACGGTTTTCTCAGTGCACTGAGAGGGGTGTAGTGGGTCGTCTTGATAGTGTTAATGTGTGGGCTTTAATGACCAGAGGGTAAACAAAACAAAACAAAAAAAAAAAAAAAGGAAAGGTAAATGCTTTCAAATTACATTTAGCTGTTCTTTTATCCGCCAGAAACGGAAACGTGGCTGGCTGGTTGATGAAGCAGTCCAGATTCTCACTCTGTGGTGTCCCCTAAAATTGGCTGTTGTCCTCTTTCCGTTTGAAATCTTACTCTATGGTGTCCCCTAAAATTGGCTGTTGTCCTCTTTCCGTTTGAAAACGGTCACGACGGTTCAGTTTAACGCGATTTAATGCCAGATAACATTCACAGACAGTTCAGTTTAACGTGATTTATTGCCAGATAACATTCACGGACAGTTCGGTTTAAAGTGATTTATTGTTACATAACATTCACGGACGGTTCAGTTTAACATGATTTATTGTTACATAACATTCACGGACGGTTCAGTTTAACATGATTTATTGTCAGATATCATTTATGGATGGTTGTTTAGTGTGACCTTCGTCAGATATCATTCACAGACTGCTTTCTAGCGTGACGTATTGTCAAATGTCGTTCACAGACACTTGTTTAGCGTGATTTCTTGTCAGATAATGTGCACGGATGGTTGAGTTTAGTGTGAACTGTGTGTGTATGTGTGTGTGTGTGTGCGCGCGCGCGCGCTCGCGTATGCACGCGTGTGTGTGTGTGTTTTGTATGTGTGTGTGTATGTGTGTGTGTGTGTGTGTGTGACTGTGCGAGCAGGCTGCGAGAGAAGTACTTCTCCATGGTGGAGGTGGGTCAGACTTGCTGGGACGACCGGGAATCCAAGGAGATCTACCGGAGCATGCTGATGACGGCCTGCGACATCGCCGCCATCACCAAACCCTGGGACGTCCAGAGAAGGGTGGGACTCCTCTCTCTGTCTGGCCCTGTCTCTCTGTCTGGCTGGCTGGCTGGCTCGCTCTCTCTCTCTTCAACTCCTTCGATCTGTTTCATCCAAAACCAATCCGGATTCAGGGCCAACCATTCTTGTCATACAGCATTAACTAATCTTGTGGACCAGTGGCTTATTAACATAAACAATAATAAAATCACAGGTGTTCTAGTAGTAGACTTTATGAAAGCATTTGATGTCGTCGACCACAGTCTTCTACTTGAGAAATTAAAGATCTATGGCCTAACTGACAACGCTTTGGAACTTCTATCTTCATTTCTCTCAGACAGGAAAACAGTGTGTTTCGGTAAATAGATCAAATTCTTCCATTCTACCTGTTAAGTACGCGTCCCCCAAGGCTCAATCCTTGGGCCCATACTATTTTCTATATATATAAACGATCTACCTCTGTTTTTTACAACTTTATGTGAGATGTTTGCCGATGATACCACTATCCACACCTGTCACGATAAATTAGATAGCATTTTTATCTCCTTACAAGAAAAGTATCAATAAGTTATTGGAATGGTCTGAACTTAATCATATGCGACTCCACCCCCAAAAAACTAAATACTTATTAATTACTACTAGACAAAAAACGTCAAAATCTTTCTTGCAGCAATCATTACCTTTGTATTAATGGTGAAAATCTCGAAGAAGTTGATCACCATATGATCCTAGGCGTTATTATTGATAACAATATGTCATGGTCGAATCATATTGCGTTATTATGTAAAAATGTGTCCAGAAAGATTTACCAGCTTTCCAGAATGAAACACTTTTTAGACCAACATAGCCGTAAGTTGTTCTTTCATGCCTATGTTGAATCTTACATAAACTATGCCTCAACAATATGGGATTCGGCTAGTGATAATATTTTAAAACCTTTATTCAGTTTACATAGACGTGTAAACTGATCCTCCTGAAGTCCTCCTCCCCTACTTTCTCAGAATATAAACATTTAGGAATTCTGCCTCTAAAATGGAAACTAGTTTACAACAAAGCTATCTTTATGTTTAAAATAATGTCCGACCGTGCCCCTGTGACTTTGAAAAACAGATTCGAAATGAAGAAGATCCGCCATGTTTACAAGATAAAAGTACTTCTTCCGAGAATAGATCTGTTTAAATCAAGCTTGTTGTACTCTGGTGGCTGCTTATGGAATTCTATTATAACTTCAATCGATGTAAATACAAGCCTCCGAATCTTTAAAAACAATATCAAGCACACCTTATGACGCAATATTGGAACAGCATCTCCTAATCCTTATGATCAGTGATTAGTTAATTTTATATCCGCTCTCTCTCTCTCTCTCTCTCTCTCTCTGTTTGAAAAGGGTGGGTCGTGAACGGAGGGGTAGATGGGGTGAGGTGGGTGCTTGGGACGAGGGGCGAGGATGGAATTATTTGCAGAAAACAGGGGATAGAGAGGAAAGGGGGAATGTAGTGCGAATCTGGAGGGCGCAAAAAAATGTGTGCTGTACGCCCCCTTCCGGAACAGATGCTTGGTTTTAATATTGATTTAGTATCATGTTGATTTCTATGTGTGATTATTATATGTTCTGTATTTCTATCTTTTTCAGATCATGCTATTCGATAGTAATGTTTGACAATGCAAATGTATGTATGTGCGCATTGTGTTATATTTGAATTGTAATGTTATTATTTTCAATCATTATCATTCGTTACTATTGTTATTGTTATTATTATTGGGTATTTGTCATTATTATCACTGGGTGTATAGAGTGCTTGGAATGGATTGTGTGACAGGTGGGTGTGTTGGTTAATGGTTGGGGTGTGGAGGGTGGTTTTTGTGTTTGAAATGCTTCTTTGACTGTCTCTTTCTTTCTCTCTCTCTGTCTCTCTCGTTCTGCCTCTTAGTCTCTGTCTGTCTGTCTATCCGTCTCACTGTGTGTGTGTGTGTGTGTGTGTGTGTGTGTGTGTGTCTCTCTCTCTCTCCCCAGGGCTGGGTGGGAAAAAAAAGCATATACAGTTTGCTTATCTCACTACCTGGTTAAATAAGACTTCGTTCGTGCCTGCGTTCTCTCTCTCAGTTCAGTTTCTTTCTCTGTCTCTGTGTCTCTGTCTCTGTGTCCCTTTCATTCTGTCTCTGCGTCTGTGTCTCGGTCTCTCTGTTTGCCTCTCTCTTTCTCTGTCTCAGTGTCTGTCTGTCTCTCTCCCTCCTCCCTCTCTCTCTCTGACCGAACTCTCTGAGGCATACAGACACGGATGACACTTTTCCTATCTGCCTGTCACTCTGTCAACGAGTGTCTTCAAATAAGGAAGGATTCTCTCTCTCTCTCTCTCTCTCTCTCTCTCTCTCTCTCTCTCTCTCTCTCTCTCTCTTGTCTCTTTTCTCTCTCTCCCTCCCTCTCTCCCCTCTCTCTCTCTCCTCTCTCTCCCCTCTCTATATCTTCTCTCTCTCTCTCTCTCTGTCTCTTCTCTCCCCTCCCTGCCTCCCCCCCCCCCCCCTTCCATCTCTCCTTCTTCTCTCTCTCACTCTTCTCTCTCACTCTGACTCAACTTCGCCCATAACGCTAATGTCCACCAAATGCCCTGTCCCCAGCGCTAGATTGTCATCGACTACCAACTGTCATCACCCCCCCAACGAAACACGCAATCTGTAACACCGGTGAATTATCTCTTCTTCTTTTTTTTTTTTTTTTTTTTCTTTTTTGTTTTTCTCCCCAGGCTGCCGAGTTCCTGGTGACAGAATTCTTCGACCAGGGAGACAAAGAGAAACACGTTCTGAAACTTCAACCTCAGGTAGGAGGCAATGAGGCTGGTGGAAAACACCGTCTCGAAGCACCACCTCGGGTAGTGAAACAGAAAAGAAGTACATTCGTCCCCTTGAAAGGTGAAAGGAGGAAGAAGGACGGGGGGCGGGTGGGGGTGGGAGACCGATTTCTGTGTGCATGTTATTATGATGATGATGCGTGTGCGTGTGTGTGTGTGTGAGTGCGCGCGCGCGTGCGTGTGTGAGTGTGTGTGGTGCACGCGTGTATGGTATGTATGTGTATGTATAAGTGTATATGTGATGTGTGTATGATGTTTGCGTGTATGTGCGTGTGCTTGTATGTATGTGTATGTGAATGATGTAGGTGTATATGTGTGTATGTATATGTGTGTACATGATGTGTCTGTGTGTATGTGGGTGTATGTGTATCTATATGTGTGCGTATGATGTGTATGTGTGTGCATAATGTGTGTGTGTGTGTGTGTGTGTGTGTGTGTGTGTGTGTGTGTGTGTGTGTGTTAACAAACAGGCCTGCATGGACCGGGAAAAGCAGGATGAAGTGGCCAAACTGCAGCTGTCATGGATTGATGGCATCTGTCTTCCGCTTTTCAAGGTCACTCTGCCTGTCTGTCTGTCTCTCTCTGCCTCTCCCTCTCTCTGTCTCTCTTTCTATGTCGGTATGTCTGTCTGTCTTCTGCCCCCCCCCCCTCTCTCTCTCTCTCTCTCTTTGTATGTCAGTATGTGTGTTCCCTCTTGTTCTCTCACTCTCTCTCTCATTGTATGTCAGCCTCTCTCTCCCTCTCTCTCTCTCTCTCTTCGGGCATACTCACACGTGTGTGTGTCTGTGTGTAATTGTGTGTGCGTGCATACACACGCACGCGTGCACGTGTATATCTCTGTGTGTGTTTCTGTGTGTGTGAATGTGTACGCACACGTGCGTGCGTGCGTGTGTGCGCGAGTGTGTGTGTGTGTGTGTGTGTGTGTGTGAACGCACCCAAGAGTAATACAGTTTGTGTACCTTTTTATTTTCTTTTTTTTGCCGTTTGGTTTCGCTATTTCATAGCCCACGTCGCATGGTATCACCCTGGAAGAGTAACAATCCCACCACCCCATTCAGCCCTCACTCCGCCTTGACGGCTTAAGGCTGTGTCAGGCCAACTGACATAGGCTAGAACGCCAAGGCTACATCAAATTGTTGTTATGCTCTTCATAGTTATGCGGGGATTGTCTTCAGTCGTGACAAGCTCCTAGCATAACACTGTCAGTCTCCAAAATCCCCCTAAGTCGGAGTGTGGCTGCCCGTGTGGCGGGGTAATCAAAAACGGTCACACACGTAACGTTCTCATCCCCAGCTGACGCATTTGGACCATTGTGTTCAAGTACTGTTCGGATGATCCCTGGAGTCTTTTAGCCAGGGTGCGACGACAGCAGCAGTAGCAACAAACAACAACAACAACAACAACAACAACAGCAGCAGCAGCAACAGCTGCAGCAGCAGCCTGACTGACTGCAGATGAACACAGCCAGTGTTGTGTCTCACCCCTTCTCTGTGCTCTCTGACAGGCGCTGAGCCGCATGGAGCCAGAGTTTCGTCCCATGCTGGAGGGAGTGCTGGCCAACAGGGCGCGTTGGGAGCGGCTGGACGCTGAACGCCTCAGCAAACACGCCATCTTGGAAACTGGCGTCTGAGGGGAAATCATCGTCATCATCACCATCATCATCACCATTATCATCACCGCACCCTCCACCTCCCTAGCC
This sequence comes from Conus betulinus, assembly GCA_016801955.1. Lineage (NCBI taxonomy): Eukaryota > Metazoa > Mollusca > Gastropoda > Neogastropoda > Conidae > Conus > Conus betulinus. The sequence goes on from JADBJO010013163.1 coordinate 43,351, forward strand.
CCGACCTCTGCCTCTCCAGCGCCAGTTCTGTGACAGACCATTGCCACAACCCCTACCACCCCCTACCCCCCCCCCTCCCCCCCCCCCCCTGCATCTATCTCCACCACCATTAGTCCGCCGCCACCACGACACGACCGTCACCAACCATCGTTAGCCACACATTCCTGTCTCTCTAACACCAGGTTCTTTTGTTTTGTTTGTTTGGTAGGTTGATTGTTTTATTCATTTATTTTTTTCAATCACCCCGACCGTCGATGTGACCGTCGCTGCCAGCACTAGCAACACCAAGCTGCCGTTGTCACGGTCATGTCATGGGTGACGGTCACTCAGCTTTTACCTCTGACCTTTCGGAACATCCTCCACACGGTCATCATCGGCGAAGTTGTGGTGTCGGCGCTGATCGCCGCATCGTCACTTCTGACCCAGTGAAAGTTCGTCGGCCGTTCGTCGTTGCCGTTACTGTTAGTGGGTCGTTACATTGCTTTTGACTCGATGATGTTATCAAGAAGTTACTACATGCGACATTATTACGTCATCGGTGACCCGACTTCCTCGACGTCATTACTGACGCGATGTAAATAGAACCATCATCAACGTCGTCATTGCATCATCAGTGATGAACATGACGTCATGACAGACCAGCTGACTATTTTTTAGAGCACTAATGGCGTTCATAGCAAATGCAAGGCAAATTTTGTAGCTCAGTATCCCGTCTTGTCTGTTTTAACGTCCAATCCGGGTAACGATTCAGCAAAAAAAAAAAAAAAAAAAAAAGACGAAGAAGAAGAAAAAGAAAGGAGGAAACCGTTGTTGAGGGACTCGCAGCATGTTGCCCACCACCGCTGAATTCTACATCTGGGTAGGATCATCAAGATTGAACTGAGAGAAAGCTGGGCGTGGGAAAGTTAAGAATTCTGCCGAAGAAACTGAACAGATGTCCGAGTTTGAAGAGACAACAAGCCTGGGAGTGAGAAACATCCAGTGGAAATGAGGACTCGCGTGAAAGATCATCGCAAAGCGAAATGGAAATCGACTTGGCCCGTAACGTGGGGGGGGGGGGGGGGGGGGGGGTGTGAGTATGCTATCACAGAGACGAGTAGATCGGTGATTTTTTATTGTGTAGAAGTCTGAATGACGACAAGACAAGTCTCCGCAGTTGAAATAAATGTCTGGACTCACACTCTGCTACTAAAAAAAACGATCGTTTTTCTTTTTTTTTCTCCAACAAACTTCTGAAAGAGGCATAATGGCGACAGACTAGTAAAGACTGCTGGGGAGGGGTCCCGGATCGGAGTGGGGATGGCGTATTAGTTGATCATGTTCCGTAAATGACAAACTGGGGAAGCCACCATTAAATACCGTGGAAGACTAGACTGGCTTTAGTCAGCGGAATGGATTGAAAGAAAAGAAAATCCTACATTGCACAGGTTTTATGTGAAGACATCATCTTCGAATACAGAATGTCACAACCTTCTAGGATTAATTATGTTCACGCGTGCAAAAGTCTTGCCAACGGAGAAGCTCGGATGTGCAACTGCGGAACGAAGAAGAAGAGGAAGTAAAGTGCATGATGGGAAAAGTCTGCGGGCAGTGGTGGACGCCAACAAAAGTCGATGGCGCGCCCCCTGCAGACAGGCGTTTGGTGGAACCTCTGAGACTCACACACCCTTGCCCTCTGGCTTTCTGCAGCCGGGGTGGCGACCGGTCAGTGTGTTCTAACCGGACCGGCCAACGCTGGATCGTGTGGATCCGTGTCGGTAGCCCTGGGAGGGAGCTGTACAGGGACTTGGAGGAGGACTGTCACTGAGAGCAGAGGAACCCACTGACAGCCGCCGTCAACGAGGCAGAACACCAGCAGCACCAGCTCCGACCCACCAGCGCCAGTGACGACAAGGCAACCCTGTCCACCTCGTCAACCAGCTACCGCAGACCAGGGTCTGGGACAGCGTGTCCTTAAAGGCCTCTGGCCGACAGGACGCTGACCTCACCTGTCAGGTCCCTCCCTGAGGATCCTCCGCGCTTGCTTCACAACGTGACTCGACAACCGTGACACATTCACTGGGGCGTGGATGGCGTGGCGTTTACCACAGTGTTGGACGGTCACACGATGAACCGTGGAATATTCACCGGAGCGTGGATGATGTAGCGTTTACCACAGTGCTAGACGGTCACACGATGAACTGTGAAATATTAACTGGGGCGTGGAGGGTGCAGCGTTTACCACAGTGTTAGACATTCACACGATGAACCGTGAAACATTCACTGGGGCGTGGAGGGTGCAGCGTTTACCACAGTGTTAGACATTCACACGATGAACCGTGAAACATTCACTGGGGCGTGGAGGGTGTAGCGTTTACCACAGTGTTAGACATTCACACGATGAACCGTGAAACATTCACTGGGGCGTGGAGGGTGTAGCGTTACCACAGTGTTAGACGTTCACACGGTGAAAAGCTTTCCGACACAGGAGAAGAATATTTTGAGCAAAGACTGCGCCGAGTGAACAGGCATCGCCTTTCTGCTCGCTTGCCCCTCGAGCACTGGCCCTTCTGCTCTGCGGTGGAGCTGGTGCTGGTGCTGGTGCTGGTGCTGGTTCTTTTCAAGAACGATCCACGATGAACGAACAGAACTACAACGTATGGCAGCCGCCACCCAGCCCAACAACCAGTCACTCAACCAGCTGCATAGTCAACTGATCAGTTCATCTTCGCGCAGGCACTGACCAAAGCTCGCTCGGAAAAACTATGTTTTGGTGAGAACTGTAGAACTCTCTCTCTCTCTCTCCTTGACTATCCGAGCGACGAAAACCAAACCATCCAGCCATGCAAATAACCTCGCAATAATAAGAAAAAGACCTTTTCTTTTACGTATTTTGCACGCGTCACAAACACACGCTTGGAGATAAGAGCAATACTTTTTTACGTATTTTGCACGCTTCACAAACACACACTTGCAAAGAAACTATTTTGGATGCGATAATCCGGCTATGGCCGATTTAAGGTTTCGTCAATGTCTTACGAGATCCGGACTCTGAAGGCTTCACCAAACCTGCTGTGTGACGAGGTGATAGGTCGGTGTTGTCTCCAGGCGTGATTTTTAAACAGCTCCTGGGGCAGCTGTCTTTAAAAATAAAACGCGAAATAATCTTTCTCTGAAGGCAGAGTGTGGCTGCCTTTTCATGACCAGGTACTCAGAAACTGACTGGACACATGCCCCGTTCCTCTCTTTCTTCCTCCTCCTCCTCCTCTCCTCCCTCCTCCCTCCCTCATCTCCTCAGCACCCATAGAAAGTGACAAAGGTGTGGATTTCTCTCCGAACAGTGAATTTTGTTTCTGGGGGGGGGGAGGGGGGGGGGGGGGGACGCGACGTCACTTTTTTTTTTTTTTTTTGTTTTTTTTTTTGCGTCAGAACACTCGCTGTTTATTTTTCTTGTTGAGATTCACATTCAAGGGAGAAAACTTTTTAATAGTCATTCTTCTGTCAGACTTGTCAGTGATGACTCATGGTTTAGGGCGCGTATGAGAACAGGACCAGCGTGCTCTTGTTCTTTGACAGATTCACAGTAATATTCCTCGTCTTTCTTGCTGTCCGGACTGTTTTCGGATAAACTGTTGGAACACTGACACACTACTTTTCACCAATGCGTTACCGTTAGATGTGTGTATTACTGGTTGTGCTGATTTTATAGCAAGGCGTTGTCTGATTTTTGTTTTGTTTTTAATTGATGCGGACCAGTTGATTTATTTTACATTGCAGGTTCGGTTTTGTGTGTGTGTGTGTGTTTGTGTGTGTGTGTGTGTGAGACAGCAGGCATTGCTCATAACTGAATCGTGTACAAGATTTAATAAGCGATTGGTTGAACGTTTTTCTTTTTGTTTCTTTGTGTCTTTCTTTTTTGTTTTGTTTGTTTTTCTGTTAGACATGATCATGTTGTATTTGGCCGATCAGTTTCTTGCTGTGTGTGTGTGTGTGTGTGTGTGTGTGTGTGTGTGTGCATGTGTAAGTGTGTGTGTGTGCGTGCGTGCGTGCGTGCGAGTGTTCGTGTGTGTGTGTGTGTGAGAGAGAGAGATAGGAGGGGACAGAGAGAGCACATGTGTGCGCACGTGTATCTTTGTGTATGTATGCATTTGTATTCACAGGTTATTCAGATGCTGAACGTAAATATGCACGCACTGTGTGTGTGTTTGCGTGTCACTTGGGATCATCAATTTTTTTCTCTGCTGTTGCAGTACAAGATGATGTGTTTTCAAGTATCCATCTGACATCCATGTGCCCTCAGTCCATTTCAGTGTCCAGCACAGTGCCCCATCACAAGACTAGGAACATCAAAACTGAAAGCGAAAGCAGCAGGGGACGTCACCTCAGCTCTCACTTTTATCAGATGCGCTCCCCTCAGTAACGGGCACACGCCGCAATTGGAAACACGCGTCAAGACACTATACACTCTGTAAAAGAGTTTTGACGCCTTGTAAAGGCTGGGCACCAGAAATCTCCATAAATCGGCTTCCACATAACCACCACCACCCCACCCCCCCACAAACACCCACGCCCCCCCCCCCCCTTCCCCCCAAATATTTAACTTGTTTTAAGGGATCGATGAAATCATAATGTATAAATTCGTGGACCAGTTCTGACTTGACGTCATATTTCGGGCTCAGCACACACACACACACACACACACACACACACACACACACACACACACACACACACAATGTTAGGTAGGCACTCAAGGTCTGACCAGTGCATTGGGCTAATGCGTAGGTCAGACATCTGCTAAGTCGTAGCCACAAGACCCTCGTCTTCAGTTTTCTCATTTTAGTTGTTAATTCATTTATCCATTAGCTTAAAATCATGCGTAGTGTGGTCTCAAAACTTAGCGGATGGGGTGTAGCGTATATGGGCCAGTCCGCACGCAGTGACGCTTCCTTGATGAAACTGAAACTGAAACTTTCAGGGCTTAGAATTCAGCGGTGACTCTGTTTTTTGCTTCAGCGGAGCTTTCTCCAATAGTCCAGTTCTATTAATATCTATCTGCTTGTAGCCACCTAACTTGCGTTTGGATGTGCGTATGAAAATAAAGACAGGGAATCAACTGTCTGCCACAAGTCCCGAGAACAATACGAATGTGTTGAGAACAACACGAATGTGTTGAGAACAACAGGAATGTGTAGAGAACAATACGAATGTGTTGAGAACAACAGGAATGTGTTGAGAACAATACGAATGTGTTGAGAACAACACGAATGTGTTGAGAACAATCCGGAGGTTGCCTTCCCCTGTATACTTGAAACATTGATATCGGCATGACTTATGGTGTGTTGCCACTATGGCCCCAGGGAATCGAAGGTTAAACTGGGGGTCATGTAGTAAGAGACCTGTCTGACACGAGGGCAATCTCTTTGCGCTCGTGAAACCTCTTTCAGACTAAAATCGTGTGCCACTCTGCGACTGCGGACACTGGGTAAGGCAGGTGCGTGTGCACAGCGGAACCTAGTTTCCGTGCAGGTTACGTAGGACGAAAAAAAAAAAAAAAAAAAAAAAAGCCTACTACGTTAACGAAGCCAGGACAAACTTCCATCTGCTTTATCACAGATTCAGATTTTTTTTCTTTTTGTTTATAATCTACCTCATCAACATTCGTTTTGTTTATACAAAAGATGATATGGATATTTTCACACACACACACACACACACACACACACACACACACACACACACACACACACACACGAAATCTTCGAACAGCAGGGCAAGAAGCATCCAATGTATACACCGATTTAATGCAGACAAGTCATAAACAAAATAGTGCCACCCTGAAATGGTCACATGAATAAGAACGCCAAGGTTAAGATACTACGCCCTTCGTGATTTAGGACATTTTTTTTTCTTCACGGGCAAATACATTGATTGAACAAAATTGAAATGAAAAAAAAAAAAAATCATTAACATGAATATTGTAGATATGTGCAGCAGCAATATTATTTATCTTTTTCTTTTTTTTTTTTGTTTATTCGATTACCTGTTCTCTATATTATCTGGATCGTTGTTTATTTGTTACATACATACGACCGGTGCGGGGTGTTATCTGTCAGTGACCATCTGCAAAGAATGTCGGACTTGATCTCATGCTGGTCAGAAGTGGTGTAGGATTTTTTATCCAGACACAATACTGGCTTTCATGTATACGTTTCACTGTCTTGCCTGTGACATGCCTGTCTCGTAACCAGAGTCAGATCTGTCGCAGATTGTTTGTTTGCCTGCTTCTTAACGTTAAAAGCACGATCGTCTCGCAAACTCATCAGAGATAAGCTGGCACTTACAGGAGAATTGAACGAGATCGTTTGCCCTTTGGAAACGTTGACACGACTGTGTATAGACTAACGGACAGACTGACAGTCAGTCAACCGATCATCTTGCCCGATGTTCTGGTGCTGGTCAGACGACATGCGCTGGTGTAATGTTTAGTGATCATTGCCAGCCTGAAATAATCCCCGGCTGGTGACAAAGGGTACTTGCCCCAAATCTCTTCCCCCCCCCCCCTCCCCTCCCTAACCTTTGCACCCTCACCCCCCTTCTCTCCTTTTGTTAAAAAAAAAATCGTGTTTAAACTCTCAAAGTTTCCCAAACGACAAAATACATCAAAGCAC
>JADBJO010013164.1:0-37500 GCA_016801955.1 Conus betulinus
CACAAATTTCCTGTCTGTAGACATTTAGATATTTTTTACTTTCCAAGTTGCATCCCGATACCTGTAAGGCAAAATTCTGCCAAAAACCATCCCTAACAACTGAAAAATCTATTCTCAGCGCTATGAACTTTTATGTTACTTGTTGATATCCTCGTTCGATCTTCTCTGTCACGAAACAGGAAGAGTCAATTAATCACTGTGGTACAAATTCATTTCCTTCAACAAACCTGTGGAAAAAGGTTCATGGCCAAAATCAAAAACTGACTAAGACCCAATCTGCTCTGTAGTGTCCCGAACCCTTTGAAAGTCTTGCTCTCTAACTGCTAGACATTGTTAATGTTCGCCCTCGCTCTCATACATCTCGACCGCATAAAATATGTCAAAACACAACAAACCAATGCAAGCTCAAATGTAAGTAACAGTAAATGAACTGGTCAACCACTGCTCACCCTTTCGTCTGGTACTAACCTTCACTGGAGGAGGAGGAGGGGATGGTTGAGGGGGAGCGATGAAGACTACGGCAGAGGAAGAGACAAACTACTGCGATCCCCTCTGGCCGGCTCCTCCGTCAGCTGGCTGCTGAGCCAATTGATGGCAGCGTAGGTCAAGTCTGTGTCAGTGTCAGAGCCCATGCCCCGTGTCCACGGACTGCGTGGGACGCATGCTGATCAGGTGGGTGTGAGGGGCGCACTGACGCTGGCTGCTGCTGTGGGGCAGGAAGAGGACAAGGAACTCCGGTCCAAGTTTTTTCACGCCACCGGTGGGGGGGGGCGGTCGTGGGCAGCGTGTGACTATCTGAGCTCCCTCCCCTCCAGTGTCAAAGGCGTACAGAGAACTTTCTGATGCTCCCCGTTTGGGGGTCCTGCTGTGTTGAGAAGAGCTATTCTTTACTTGAAGCTGACATTTTGAGTGCGCTTCCACTACCAGAACACAGAACCACTCATGTCTGCAAGCACCCAGTCCCTTAATGTCACACGCGAGAAAAGTCCACACCTGTTCAGTTTGTGTTTTCCCGAGGTAAGGTTTTATCTCGTTCCGGTGGATCCTAAGCGACTCGCAATCTATTGTCTGCCGCTGCTGAGCTTCGCTTCTCTCTCTCCGGCTAAAGCAGCTGGTCCCCTGTGCGCAGCTGTTGCTGTGCGGTCGATCCTCCTCAGCTATCCGCTGGTGTTGGCTGAGGTATAGCCTGAGTGTCCGTAGGAGTTTCATCAATAGCACATGGATGAACGAGTAAATGTTATTGCGTGAAGAGTAGAGTTAGGTTTCTTGATGACCCCAAGAGTTGAGAGGTGGATATGTGGATGAGTTGCTTCTTGCAGAAACTGAATTGAGAGCTTCGCGAGGAATTGACACTTGACAATTGTGATCCCTGTTGTGGACTCTGAACTGTGACATACGTCCATTAAAATGGGTCCCTGTGTGGTAGCTTTGAGGTGGGCGAACTCACGTCTTCTGGGCTGCGCTGGTGAGTTTCCCCAAATACCTGAGTATGCCAATGAGTAGCTTTTGTCCCTGCGGGCCAAAGTCAGTCTCTGATGTTGTAGCGCTTGCGAACCAGCTGCGCAGATTCCCTCTCAACAAACTGCTCTGAGCCAGCTTCTAGTCGCGGGCTGGAACTGTTCTGGACGGAGGCATCACCTGTGTCCGTCTCGACAGTGTCTTCACCTTGGCACACAGAGACAAGCGTCAGGCTCTGTGCCAGTCCCACCTTTCCTGTCACGGAGATGGAAGCGTCTGCTGGAATAGGCTCTTGGTTCCCCTAGGCGCCCAGGTCCTAGGCTTCTTCATCTAATCTCTGTCGCGCACATGGCCAGAGGATTGAAGAACTGTCTGGTGGATGCTGCTTGTAAGTCCATGACGGACTTGATGATGCGCGTGGAACAACTCGGAGTGTACAGTCATGTCGGCAGGACATCAGGTTAGATGAACGGTTTCTACCACATGGGTATTTCCAACCTCCTCCTCTGGCTCTCTTCCTTGTCGTTCAATGGACAGTTGCCAGATTTTGGTGTCGTGGATGCATACCTCGCTAAACGAGACGATGACAGCCGCCCTTTTCGCCATATCACCGTCTGTGTTTTTAACAGGCCCTTCATTTTTAAACCTGCTTGGCAAATATACGTGGGGATTGTTCACACCAGTTGTTTTTATTGTATCATCCTCACCCTCTTGCCTGTTTTAGCAAGTTCCTGAGGATGAAGACTTTAGCCGTGACGATTTTGTTGTTCTGAAATAGGACGGCACTTGACGTGATGGCAGTGGTGCCAGATGAGCTTTCCATGCCCGTTTTGCCTTCACCCAGGATCGCTTCTCTTTGGCTGTCGCCAATCCTGTGCCACCACAGAGGGTCAATGGTACGTGTTGGAGGATGGCGGGATGGGTGAACTATCCGTCTCCACTTTCCACCTGCAAAACAACATAAGAAATTTACCCTATGTGCTAGATTTTTTAATAAAAACCCTTTCAAAATACTCTCTTCCCTCTGTTTATGTATTTTCGTTGTCATGTCATGACTGGTTAACTTTGCTTCAGAATGTTATTATGGGACTCATTAAATCTCCTGCTTGTTTCCTGCCTGTTCGTTATTGAAAACTAGGAGTCCTTTACATTACCATTACTTTGGCATTTGGTATAGTTTAAAGTTCAACTATGTGGTATTAACAGTAATGAGTTCGAACAAAAATGAAAATCAAAGATCAAATCAAGAACTGATTAATTTGTGTAACAGATGTACAAGTGGTGCTTCTTCATGCTATTATTTTTATTAAGGGATAGAAGTTTATCATTATTTTCATTGTTCGGTAATCATCATATTTCAACACGTTATATGTCAATTCAATTATCTTTAAAAGGATACATCAGCACTGTTTGCTTTTGCTTGACAACAAAAACTTCTGATTTAATACATCTAATAAACAAAAATATGCTTCAGAAGCGTATTAGGGGGTGCATCTGTGCAATATAATAGCTGCTAGACCAATTAAGTAGTCACTCTGTGCAATATATGTATATTACACGAGAAGTAATGGCTGCAATGCTTGTCACCATAAACCTATTATTTGTCAGTTTTTTTGACAGTTTGTCACGAAAAGCAGCTGACCATGACACCCCTTGGTTAATGGTTGGCTGATCCTTAGGAAAAGACCCCTGGCCCCACCCAAAGAGAACCATGTCACCATAAAGGCAGGGATAATCAACACACACACAACAAACACACACACACACACACACAGCACACCACACCACACACACACACCAACGTACACCAATTTTCTCTAGAATACCATATTAGTGTGAAAGTATCTTTCCAACCAGTGGTTGGGAAAACAACAAACCAGTTTTTGCCAATTCCAGACCTGAACTCATACACCCTCTAGTTCACCGACTTCACAGGACAAACACACATCAAACACATGATTTACGCCATCCAACACCCAGGGGGAGGTAACTTGCCCCGTCACAGTAAGATATAATGACATTTCTGGAAAACTTGAAACCAATTTTCCCAGTCGCGTATAGAAATAATCTTTATGGAGTATGGAATGCGATGTTATATCTAATCATAATAACTATACATGTGTTCAAGTCAACCTCGCACTCATGAAAATTAGGACCTTTAAGGACTCATCAATACTTCTATTTTGTTGGGAATCCCAAATGCTTGCGTTATTAAACCAAGCTTACCCATTACAAATACTTTGTGGCTACCAAACTATGCTCTGAGATACTAAGACGCATCCAATCTCCATGTTCATAATTATTATACCAAATAACACACACATGACTTTTTTTACTTCTTAAAAGTAGTGAAGGATATGATAGTGAACTTACTGGTTATCTGTCTAAACCAAAATGTCTTATGGCGAGGCTTAGCATGGAACATCACTACACTATGCAGAATTTTTTTAATTTTTTTTTAAAAGGAAACCAATAAAAAAGTCGGGACAGCACAGAGCTACCGAGGGTCATGCTCCATACCCCTTGAACAGGAGATACAGGCCCTGTGTGTGGGTCAGCACGGAGGCACCACTTGAGAATCTCCGAGGCAAGATGGGCAGAAAAAGTGAGAGTCAGTAGCAGTGGCACATGGCTTAAGCGTGACACAAACATAATAGACACCATAATGTGGTATAATGGCAGAGCCGAATGCTGACACACGAGATGGCTATAGATAAAGTATGACTGCTGGGTCTTGAAGGTAAAACACAGAACAACAAAAAGTACCTTGTTTTGTTAAAAGAATCCTTTTAAAAGAAAAGAACATGATGTTTCAACTCAAAAGCTTTCTTCAGAGGTCTCACAAAGCTTTCTTCAAGAGGTGGATATAATCGTAATTTGCAAGTTATACATCAGATGAATTTCTCACTTGAGAAATAAGAAAGAAAGATAGCTTCTCTATCAGAAGCATCAGCAAGCTTGAATGCACATCTCTGTAAGGATCCATGGGCACCGGAAAAAAAAAAACAAAAAAAAAAAACACGTCTCGAATTCCAGAGAGAGCAGAGGAGGGCGTGTGTCCCCTCACCAAGGAAAAGGAGCAAAAACTGAGCTAATTTGAATATTGTACAGTAAACTCACTTAGGGCGATCAACTCTCATTCCATTACAGTGGGTATTGAAGGCGAGGTGAACTTCCTGCCTCTTGTTCTTTTCTCTTTGGGAGAAAACAGGGGGGGGAGGTGTGGTGGGGTGGGGTGGGGGGTGGGTGTGGGGGTGTGGGTGGGAAACGGGTGGGGGGGGGGGGTGTTTTTGGGGGATAGATAATATGGTGATGTTTCATGCCAAGTAGGGATTAGGCATTTGTTTTGGACAAGTAGAAGTATGTAAAAAATACACAAAGTATCCTTGCTACCACACCACACCACACACATCACACTGCGCACACATTACCTGGAACATATGCACACATTCATACTGGGCAACTCACACACACACACACACACACACACACACACACACACACACACACACACAGAGTTGCATGCACACACAGTTTTAGTTACCAGTAATACACACACACCCACTGTGACAAAACAAAAGATAAAGCAGTATCTATCAATCATGACGCACTTTCACTTGGGCACCTGTCCAGACAACCAGTGTTTTTTCTCAAGCAAATCCTACAACTGTAGAGCAGAATTCACAGAAAAGGCAACTCACACATGGAAGGAAGTGTTAATTTCAGTCAGAGCTTCCTGACACAGACACGTGCCTTCATAATTTGGCAGTCCTCAGTTACCAAAAAAGGATACCGAATGTTTCAGTTTATCAGCTTTTGTGATTTTGTGTGATGTGGAAATTTAATTCGTTTTCTAGGCATAATAAACCTGTGTGTAGAACCACATTTAAAAGTCATTCAAATGATTTTATGGACCGAGTGAGCAGTAACCGCCCTAATTTTAGCACAAAAAAAACATTTTCAAATCCTCTTTTAAGTGACTAGTTTAAAGAACCAGGTAATGATTACAATTTTCAATGCACCGACTAACTGGTACTTTTGAGTATACTATGGAACATCTTTACTTAGCAACTGTCTGAAAAAAAACCTCACGTTTTAATATGTGTATAACTAAGGTGACGCCTCAAACAGACAATTGTGCACATGTTACTGAAACAGCCAAATCCAAGCACTCCGCACAAATCAGAATGTAATTACGGCGTTATTTCCCACAATTCTGGAGAAAGAGAAGTGAATTTTTCAACCAATAATGGCTTCGCTCCAAACGTCAAGCCAATGCGGTGGTGAGACAGGCGATCATGAAACACTGCACGCCGCATGTCCAACCATTAACTGCTGATGACGACTTCTCCCTGGCTGGACGCGCTCACACACTTGGGGATATTTGTTTCAGGCAAATTTTTTCACGTCTGATATACTTGTGTCAATCCTGAAGAAGCACGTGTTCTGGCTGCAAACTCTCTGGTCGCGTGTTCGAGTGTTGTGCTATTTAAACTAGACATTGCCACCTCACACTTCCTTGTTTTTGTGTGTGTTTAGTTTGCGATTACTGCCTACTGCCCCCCTAGTTGCCGTACCAACTGATGACATTTCCAATGTGTTCTCTTCACGACTGTATGGCAAGACGGCCATATACTAAACCATGCATTTCAAATACGTACTTTTTTAGTCTGTATGGTGCATTTGTATCAGAAATGCCTTTTTCATCAGACTTTTGGGGATAGTAGTATGCAACTGCTAATGATATGAGCATTTCCAAGTGTTGTTGGAACCAAGATTCTTACACTTTTAATTATGTAACTCTGGAGCTGAAAAATGCATGAACCCCAATCTCTCACTTTGTGAAGTAACGAATTAGACCTGGCTTTACAACAGAAGCTGCAAAAGAGAAGACAACAAGAAAAAGTCATTTTAAATCAAGCAATGAACAATGTCAGCATGACAACATAGAACATGTTATCCACAAAAGCACCTGATGACCGCCAGTGAAAGATTACACTGTGAAGAGAATCTATAGATGCGAACCATAATTGTACACATAATTGTTAGAACTAGAATAATGTGCGTAAAAGTCATCAAGCTGTTGTATGAGAGGTACCAATGAAAACGATTCGGTTTTCAATGCAACATAACAATTTTGATAAGTACATAGAAGGTTTCGCTTACATGTAGCTCACACTAGCCACACGATTCCTTTATCTGATGAGGAACAGTCCAGTCTAATTGCATTATCATAACGACAACGGAACCAATTGGAAAGTCAACACGGTCCCAGAGACACGTTTTGCAGCCAACCGGGACAGCATGCGAGATAAATCTGTCAAAGCAACTACAGCTGTTACCCGGTTCCAGGTGATTCTGAGGCTAAAACGGTCGTTGGCAGGCGAGGTGGAGGGGCGCAGACAAAGAGTCATCGACGCGCAGTGGTGGGTGAAATTGACTGCTAGGCGGTGGGTGCTTCCGACCAGGCCGTAGTCAACCAGGTGTAATGTTGTCAAGTTTAGGAGAAGAGGTCTGGGAGTAGACCTGGATGACTGGGGGCGAGTTACTTTCTTGGAACCTTAGCAAATCGACACCATAGGTTCTAGGGGGGGCTTGCTTAGAGCCTCCTTTTGCCCTAATCAAAATAAACAACTCTGTCCCCTGCATTATCAGGAGCCTGGTAGGGGGAGGGAGGCATACATCGAAACACGAGAAGCGATGAGGGACACATACGACTGGGGGGGGGACTCGGATGACGCTCCTAACCTCGAGAGAGGAAGAAACACGACGGCGCGCGTCTTTGTGATGGGTGGAGGGTTTCGACTCGAACCGAAGGTAACGGTGACATACTGGAGGAACCTCACTTGGATCGGGTGTCTGAGGCAGATATCAGTGGGGTGTTGGGGGTGAAAGGCGTAACCAGCCTGCATCCACAGACTGTCACATGACTAATTCGCACATCTACAGAGACATTGGGTGTCCCGTTCGGAAAGGTGGTGGGTTCTGTCTCGGTGGGAGCGAGAGGAAGCAACTAAACTGGAGGGCTTATTGATGACAGTGGAAGCGGGGGCTTATAAGGAGACTGGGGGTTGATCGCAGATCAGGAGTATATTCGCGGGGGCCTGACCGCACACCGCGCGATAACTGCCACCCAGTCGAGGGGCGACTAGCGATGGTGTGGGTATTTGAGGCTGAAGCGCGCACCGCCGAAGCTAAAATGTAGGAGACTGGAATTAAGGCGGGTGGAGTAGGAGTTGATGCTGAACCTCCACTCTCGTTACACTTACATCTGGAGATTTCAGAAGGATTCTCTGGGACTGTAGGCATGTGCTACCTGCGGCTGAATGCCCAACAGGTTCCCATATCATGGACAGGTGACCCTCCCTTTGGTCGAATGCGTTTTCCCCCATGAATCGGTAGGCTGAGAGTAGGACCTGGGGTGCCTACTGTCCTGGCTCAGGGGATGAGACGAGGTTGTTGCGTTCAGCATCTACAGGGTTCTGACCTACTTCAGACTTGACAACGAAATCTTACTCCCATTGACTGGTCAATTCGCTTGGCTGTAACTAGCTCTTTCTCCTTTACAGACTGATTGACCTGAAGGTGAAATGTGGCTTCTGGAAGAGGAGGGGCTCCGCCTTGGATTGGGTTGTTGGGGCTAAACGGGCACAAGTCCGCCACAGAACCACAGCAGAGTTCTCTGGCGAGGTGAGCCTCAAAGCCTTCGTTGAACAGAAGATATTCAAAAGGCCTGTCTGAACAGTCAACCATGGGTAATATATCTCAAGGCGACGGCTTTCTGACCATACTGGCTCTCTGGAATGAAACATCTTTCTGCTGTTCTCTGGAGCTCATATGTGCTACTGGTGCAACAGACCAATGCCCTTTACTGGCAATAACGATACCATAACTGCAAGACTACACAAACTAAACAAAACCCAAGTTCACCACGTTGTAATACAAATCAATGAAACCTAATTAGATGTGGCAAACAAATACCTGTCACATGTGATATAAAAATATAATCTGTAGTAGTACTATCCCTCAAGATGTCAGATGCATGCTAAATGCTTGTATGATGAAATACAAACGTGCAAAATGAAAAAGGATGCCTCAAAATTTTGTTTCCTTTCCCACAGGACCCGTTCTCCAACGCTTTCCCAAGACCTGAAAGATGACCCAATCTACATTATTATTTGGAGTATGTAGAGAGTTGAAGAGAAAAAAACACTGCCACTACTGGGGTATCATGCAGAACCATTCCGATAACAACTCTTTCTTGTAAAATTTTATACATAAAACTATGTTTTTGATATAAAGTAAGCCTGCATACGATGCCATGCGCATGTTTATAAAAATATAATTAAAATAGAAGTATAAAAAAAAAAAAAAAAGGTGCATTTCCAACATTTCCCTCCGCCCCCTAACAAAGGTTCTAAAAAACAGTATATAAGAAGCCTGTGGCTTTTTACAAGGCTTAACTGTAAATAACAGTTAATGTGTCCCTTGCCTCTTCACAACAGATGTGAAGGGGCGGCATGCAGATCAAATCTTAATTTAAATAAAAATCACATTCTCAATGTGTTTCTCTCTCTCTCTCAGATCTACATGCCGGCACCGTGCGCACATTCACGCAATCAAGCTATGCTCAGCACACATGTAGCAGCAGCACAATGCACAAACACCCCACGACTTTTCTTTTCCATTTAGTGTCATTGCAGAAAGATATTATCACGATCTCAATGGATTCAATAAAAAAAAAATTACAACATAGTCAATCAACAGATCAACAGGATAGAGATATGGACGATATCAACATCCATGTGGAGAGACGAAATCACAAAAGCTTCTTTGATAGACAGGCAGACAAACAGATGACTTAAAAATAAACAGGTAACAAGAAAGACGCATTTCCAAAACACCACCAGACTTCACACAATGCGAATGCTACTCGTGAAAGAACTTCTATAAAACTCGCACGAACCCCACATCACCGCACATATGGAAGTTTTCTCCCTCATTTTCAGTTACCTAAAAAAAAAAAAAAAGTCAGGGCACTGGTAGTCACCTTGGGTGTGGATAAGCTAGGGAGTTTTGGTTACCTTAAACCATGACAAAACACACACATAATCTCTCAGGTCCGATGAATCCCTGCGCAATTTGGTTTGTGTGTGGTATGGTGTGTTTAAATGCCAAACATGCCAACCCTTGACACAGCGCTGGGTTGTCCAAGTAGGCAAAGCAGCGTTCTCTCCTGGGTCCTTGGTTGCATGGGTTCAATCCACAACAAAGTCTGCTAGGTCAGAGATGAACGTTTCTGTTTGGAGTCACCCTCTGTGCGGAACCCCAAACCACTTCCACATCCTCAGATAACACCTTAAACTGATCTCCTGCTGTATGTGAACACATGCATGCATATTTTACAAAACAAACATCACAGAACAACCGTAATAAACACCATACTTCTTGCAAGCATGTTAAAACTCCGCATTCCAGCGCTGCAAAAACGGAAAGTTAGAACACTTCCGAGACGGTTGAACTGGATGACCCCTCCCTCTCCGTCTCTCCCCACCCCACGCAAAATAAAATACAACACAATTGGATCTGTGTGTCTTGATAAGATCCCTACCCCTCTGCACTGATGTGGCTACCTTTAAGAACGTGCTTAGAAGACTCAGATACTCTAGATCACAGATCGCTCAAGGAACTGCAGACAGAAAATCACAAATGCATTGAACCCATGTAAAGCTTTCTACTTAGTGTTCATCCAGGCCTGGGGGGTGGTGAAGGAGGGATCTCTGTCTTTTTTCAGGGGAGTCTTTTGGAGTATGCCCCAGCTTATGGGCAGTTCATCTACCACACGACAGACAGACACACAAAACCTTGCAAGATCCTTCAGTGTGGACCAGACCAACATGATCCCCACAATATCGCGCAGCCACAAACACACATCTCTGAAACACAACTGCAAACCATGTGTATAAAACATATATATATATACCCATACTTCACTGTCTCTCTTCCCTCCTCTTTCTCCATGTCATGAGCAAAAATGTGGCGTCATACAAAACCACATCACAAAACCCTTAGCAAAACGTCCACAGAAACACAACATCCAAAACCAAACTGTCAATACAAGAAAATTCCATGCTAAAAAGCAGTGGCCTTGAACCATTATAATTAGACCATTTTCTTTTGACATGCAGACATAAAACCTCATCTTTCTGTAATCTATGGCATTCTTGATTCAACAATAATTCGGTTTTTATTTTTTCTATTGGTTGATAGTGTACAATCATAAATTGCCATGTGAAATTTGGAATCTTCCTGAATGTGACCTCCATTCTTCTCCCATCACTACTGCCTGCATGACACTGTACTAAAAAAAAAATATTCATCAAAATGTGATACCCTTTCCTTCCATCACCTGCCACGTCATGTACACCTGATTGAAAAAACATTGATCAAGATGTTTACCACATGTCTTCGCATCCCTTGCCGCATGAACAACGATTGAAAAAAACATTTGTCAAGATGTGTACCCATTCTTCCATCCCCTGCCTGCAATGACACTGATTTAAAAAAAAAACATTTCATCAAGAGATCGTGACCCATTCTTCCATCCCTGCCTGCACTAAAACACCGATTGAAAAAACTTTTCCTCCATATTGGGACCCATTCTGCCTCTCCCTGATCCCGCATGACAACTGAATTGAAAACAATCCATTTGTTCAGATGTAACCCTACTTCTGCCCAGCCCCTTCCGTTTTGCCACACAGACACAGACCTAGTGACAGCACAACATTCCACAAATACTATATATTCATTATAATGTTTGCCCCTTCTCCAGATCCCTAATTTGCAAAAAAGGTGATGACAGTTTTATACACGCTGCTGCAATGCTCAGCCTTCCTACAGAATTCCACCCCCCATCATCAAGATGTGACTCTCTTCTCTTTCAGCCTTCAGACACGGAACCACAAAGAACACATGCCAGCTCAGCTCGGAGAACAAGCCAACTTGACATCTATCAAACACAAGAAAAAAGACCAGGTCCAGGACCAAATCTGGGCTCTAGGAGGGCTCCAGGGCAACACCCTGGTGATGGACCCACTGATGGGCAAAGCGCCTCCACCGAATCTGAAGTATGACTCACTTCTGAATAGCTTGTGATATGGACAAACTTGACTACCAGAGGCAAGCAAGAAGCACCAATAACAACCATAAACCATCCACATGATTTTAAGAAAACAATTTACATACACACAAAGTTTATATCCGCTCACCACACACTACACACACACCACAGAGGCATGCACCCTATGAATAAAACCAAATTCTTTCTTGTTAACAACAACAACAAGACCTACAACAGATGTGTTGTCTCAACAGTAATACATATAACTTTAGTCAAGAAAGAACTTATTCTCTTACCTGTGGACAAAATCAACTGTGGGCATCTCTTTTTTCTGGTTGTTTTACAACAAAGTCCATTGCTCGCAAAGGAGTTTCTATTAGCACGTACCACTTACGCAGGGCCTTGTCACTGATATCCATCAAATACTGATTTGTGGATGTCTCACATTTATGTAAAAATGAAAAATAAATTTTAAGAAAAAACGGGATAACAACATTTGACCTAATCCAGAAATCCTAGTCTTCTCTGATTGTAATTCCATGTGCTCTTGAAGCATCCACATGCTTTTCCTAGCGGTGCAATGTGTCCAAAAAGCAATGTTAAAACTCTCAGGATTGAGGAATGTTCAGCATTTTTTTTTTTTACAATGTGGACTAGTCCTAAGTAGCAATCACGCCATTCACCAGCTTGTTTCACTTTCCAAATAAAGTGGAAAAAAGTGATCGAAAATCGCTCACTCTTTTTCAGTCTTTTTTGGTCCACTTTCTGCTCCAGCAAATGACTTGAGAATATCTCACATCAATTTACGATTCAGGAGAGGCAAAACATTGTATTTTCTTCCAAAACGATGAAGCCTTTGCTGATGTACACAACAAAAAAAATTGGCTGAAACATACTGCTGTTCACCTACATCTTTGCCGACCACTGAAGTAGTCTGATCAATGCAATACAGAAAGCGCCCCCATAAGAAGCACCCACTAATACATCGATAACAGCCAAGGGTGGCCTTGCCTTGAACACAGTATCATGGAAACCTGGACTGGATCCAAAAATTAATATGATGCGAGACTTGGGATGATTAAGTGCTCCCCAACTTTTTACTTTTTATCCTTCTTTTCAGCAGATTTTTTTTTTCCCCTCAGACCTTCATTTTTCCCTGCCCCTGAAGTCCAGGCGGTTTTCCTTGGAAATCCTCCGAATTGAGGAGAGTTCTTCAGCATGATTTGCCAAGCATGACAATCAATCACACAAAGACCCACATTCATCGTAACTCCCATAGTTTCACAAGCCCCTGACTGTTTGGTACCATACAACAACTCTGTGTCATACAGACAATACTAAGTCCAAAAGGTAAGTCACACAACGAACCACCATTCATCATAACTTCAACATTTCACACAACCCATGACCGGTCAGCATCACACAACGCTGGGTGTCATACATACCATGCCTAGTCCACAGAGATAAACTGAGCCATCGATGATGTTTGAAACATAAATTATAGATACTTCATTCAAAGAAAACAACATCACCGTGTAACTGTCTGTCTGTGTACCTGTCTGTCTGTCTACCTATCAAAACTACTAGTCAGTAACTGTCGAGTAAGAGTATTCAGTCTGGGTTTTTATCATGAACAGAAGACAATTTTGTAATACAGGCAATTATTTTGTGAGTATGTATTGTGTGTGTATCTCTATGTATAATCTATATCTATCTATCTATCTGTCTATATATATATATTTCTAAGTACTGGAGTACGAGTTTACACACACACACACACACACACACACACACACACATACGCACACAAATATAATGTACATAGTACACACATACACATATTGAAGTGAAAAGGCCAAAACAAGCATGTAAACAAACATATTTTAAAAATTTCGACGCAGTTGCTCTTTTTCATATATATATATACTTATATATATATATATATATATATATATATATATATACATATATATTATATCAGATATCTATATATGTGTGTGTGCTTTGTGTGTGTGTGTGTGTGTGTGATATATCCTTATTGTGTGTGTGTGTGTGTGTGTGTAGTGTGTGTGTGTATGTGTGTGTATGTAAACATATACATACAACATTTACATATATCCTATATTTATATCTATTTCCTACATAGTTATTTTATAGTAATGGTAATTTGTTTGCTTAAATCCATCCGAAACCCTAAAGTGGCCATATCAAAGCTGTCACTGCGTTGAGAATAAACTCACAAGGTCATGTCAAACAGAACACAACAACAACAAAAATTCACGCAGCAACTCTTTTTAAAACGTACACCTTCAAAAAAACACAGTGTGAATTTCGTTGTAAAATACTTTAAAATCTTACAATCAGATGAAAAATGTTAATCTCCACTCAGAAATTCAAAGATCACATCAGGTGGAGGACATCTGAACTGAACAGGTTTTGTTCTTGGAGTCTGCAGTAAGTGTTTATGTCTCACATCATGCAAGTCCCAACACTCTGAAAGAATAGTTTCACTGAGAGTGGTACATGACATGGACACACAACCCTGGATCTTCTTCACCTTTATAAAGATAAGAAATGGTGTTGGGTGTAAAACGATAAGATAGAATGGGTGTAAAACGAAGGGCCCGTATGCAAACGGCACAGAACTGTTTCTTCTTTATGGCCGCCTTGGATTCTAAAATGGTTAAAAACGCTTTGGGACGGATTTTAAATAGTTTGTGATCCGTCTGCAAGGCCCATTCCTCTTGCCAGAGCGTCTTTGACATAAGCCTAGATTTTGGGTTTCAGATCAGTGTGAGGGACAGACAATCTGCCCAATTTTTTCTTTCTAGCACTCTTGGCAAGTTCATCAACCATTTCATGCCTCAAATGCCCACATAGCCTGGGAACCCACACAAAACTGTGTTACAAATGCATCTGATTTCAAATGTGTATAATTCAAATAACTTCAGCAGTTGAGGGTGCTTGTGGTTACAGCTGGCAATGCCTGCACGCAGATAGGGGAGTCTGACAAAATGAGGAAATCCTCTTATGTTTGGATTTATAAACCATTTCAGAAGAGCCAGGACCAAGGCTGTCAACTCAGCAGTGTAGATGAAGCTGAATTCAGTGGGAATGTGTTTTAGAATATGTCTGAGGAAGACCATTTGCACAATATACAGCAGTCAAGCAATCCCCTCTTCAGATTTAGAACCATCAGTGAAAATTCTCATGAAGGATGGAAACTTGGACATAGTTCGGCAAAAAAGAGGACTTGTACACCAGGAGCTTTTGGAATCTTACACGTACAAGGCTAAGTCAAACCGGATCTCTCAAGCAAAGAAAGTTCTTTGGGTGGGTCATCATGAAACTTGGGAAAATCACACACTATGGTCCCTCCAGGTCTACATCTGCATTGGTTCAAATGACGAAGAATACAAATTCCCAGGATGGAAACGAACTGGGGTTGTCATCGAATTTCTTTTGAACACTTGAGGTCAAAAACACAGTCATATGCATGGTTCTGGGATTCAGATGATAGATTCAAACAGTAGTTCAAGCTGAGTTTCAGCCAACGACTGGAGAGAGATGGTTCTCCTTCTCCTGCCTCAGCATACAGGCATGAACAAGGGTGGTGTGGAATGCACCAAACAGATGGTATGTATGTATATATCTATAACAATACCTTACTCCCAACTCAGAAATCAATTTGTTTGTCACTGAGTAGAGAGAAATTAATGAAGTGTCAGGGGGACATAACCAGTGATGATGACCAAGACCATCAGAGAAAAACTAACAAAAAGAACATGGAGTATCATACTAGTCCATGGAAACTGCCAGGAAATGTTCAGGAGAAACCAACTGTACCTTAGTGACAGAAAATACTTCAAGCACTCTGCAGTAGTGATCTTTCAAATGGTATATGGAAACTATGACACAGTCCCACCTTAGACTGGAAACACTGAAATAAAACACATTATGAAGAATGTGACCACTTTTTCATAGTTTTAAAATAAATGCCATTAACATGGGTTAACTTGAGGTTATATTGAACATGCAGAATCTGTCATTTATATATGAAAAGGTTAGACTATATCACACTATCTTACGTCAATATCTCAATATGTCTGTCTTTATCAAGCAGTGATTTACTGTCGGAGAATTTGACACAAAAGATAATTTTCCAGAAATTTAGTGTGGTTGGTTACTTTCTACCCCCTATCTACAATTTCTTCAATGAAAGCTGAAAGCTTCCCTTTCGAGGATTTGCATAACTGCATGATTGTGTTTCACAGCAAGAGCATGACCAAGATAAACCTTCACTGACAAATCTTGTTCTGGATGGTCTCATCTTGTAATGCAATGAAAGAGGCCAGTCTGAGCTAAGAACTTTTTAAAAAAAAAAGAAAAGAAATGAAAAACAGCTTCCACATTAGTTGTAAATGTACTACATAAAACTTTTTAAACGGAATACTTTTTAGTTGCTTGGAATTATGAGTGTCATTGTTTTATGAAATGCTGAAAGCATTTAATTCAAATGTCACATAAATCGATACCATGAGGACCTTGTTCAGGGATGTCCCACCAGATGTGATTTCCAATTTTTTTTTTAAGATAAAATATTTTTCATTTGACCTAAGATTTTGTGGAAAATAAATCCAGTTTAAAGGCGCTCTGACAGACACTGTTCTAATTACATCTTTTTTTTCTCTCTCCTTTTCTAAGAAACAAGTATGTAATCGATTCTGACAATGCGATAGCTCTGCCATGGGGCCCCTGATGTTGGCCAGGTGAGAAACACCATGATTTAAACAGGAATATATGTAAAAATAGTAACCTGCCATATTCTGAAAGTGTATGTGGTTGAGGCAGGTCCAAAAGGATGAATCCTTGAGCGTACAAACTCTAATCAATTGAACAACAGTGTCTGTTGCCTTAGGAATATGGACACTCAGTGCTGAAGTATGCTACCAGAACCAAACAAACTGCAGCTAAGTTTACATGATTTCACGTGATACTGAGGGACAACATATCCCTAACATGAACACAGGCACTGGACTTGAAATAACATTAGTAGAGAACGTGATGAACAGATCATGATTTAAAGTCAATCATAGATGCTATATTACATTACTTGTATGGACTTGTCATTTTTCATTGTTTAACTTACTGATTTCTTTTAAATCAATGGTCAGACATGAGTGTCATTGACAAAACACATACTCTTTCAGCAGACACATCCAAGGATAACGGCTCTCAGGTTAAGGTACATTTCAAAATCTCATGCAAAGTTCAAATATACTTTAGGAGAGAATGGATTATATGAAATGTGGAATGAAAATCTTAACACCAGTCCAGACAAACAGATGTCGGTGGTGGGTGGGGGTGGGGGGGGGGGGGGGGATGATAATCTCATGCATATCAGGCAAATTACAAATACAGACCATCAGATAGTTATCAGCCTATAATACAAAATCAGAAGAAATGATTGTTAGTACTTAAACCAAAACCATTATACAAAAAGCTTCTAGAAAGTACAACATGAGAATACAGGCTGATTATGGTTAGCATGCATTCATGTATCAAAATGGAAGCTGAAACAGTTAACATCAACCAACACAACTGATCAAGACACACATACACACATTTCTTAAAATGTAAGCAAAACTGTTAGTAACATAAATGCACACATAGTGTGCAATAGAAAAATATACCCCATCAAATAATGCAAATCTGATTAACATAGTCATCAATGCTGTGCATTAAATTTAGAGGGGGCATCAGAAAAAGAGAGAACACGCTCCAGCGTGAAGCAAAAAAAAAAAAAAAAGAATGGGATTTGTGAAATGGAAAACTTTCATTTATATCCCTGTCACTGTTATAGTGATATTTGTAAAATACACTACTTCCCTGCCCATACATCTGGTCATGCTCTTGAATATGTAGCCCAGATATCACCCTCCATGCATCAGCAAACACTCTTGGAATGGAACATTGACTTCTTCACACATACTTAAAGAAAAAAAAAAGAAAAAAAAAAACAAACAGAAACAGATCTGGATATTTCCATACTCTTGTGAAATGCTAATACAACCAAAGAAATAATCTGCAGCTAATTCTGTGTTGTAAACATACTCCTAAGACAACTCCTTTTTTGATTTTTTTCAAGTCAGCTGAAATCAAGCAATGAAAGGGATAGGAATTGTATGCTTCACTAAAACAGACATTATACATCCCTCTTGGAAACATGCTTAAACAAACTTTGAACTTTTTTTTTTCTTTTTCTTTTAAAGAATTGGATTTTTACATCCACTTTCACATCTTGGCATTAGCTGGCTCAAAAGATTTTAAGAAGCTTATTGGTTTTGACCAGGTTATTTTTTTACACAAGTTTTCGACTACAATATATTTTCTACTTCATCTTGAACATGACACATTTTTTAGCACCAGTGATAATATTTTACTACCAGTGTTACACAAAGTTATTTTCTGTCTTTTATCAAACTGTCACCTTTTCAGCATTGACAATCGTTTTGTAACAGATTCTACAGGACTTTTTTTTTTTTGTATGCTACTGGGCCGCCACATGATCATAACTGGGTAATGATTTTTATATCAGGTGTGACAGGACATTCTCTTCTGTCTCTTACTTGACTGCCCCATTTTCAGCATTGTAAATGCTTCAGGAAACACATTTCGGAACCTAGAGCTATTCTATTTTCAGTTTTCTTCACACAAGCTTGAAATCATTCTCTTCTTTCAGAAACATAGGAACAAAACAAAGAAAAACAAAAAAAAATCCTGACAACCAAAAAATAACACAAAAAAAGCAAGCACCATCTTCTCCTGGTATGTTAATTGCAACTGAAACCGGGCAAAAGAAAAAGCAGGCATTCCAAATAAAAGCAAAAACTTTGAAAGCACAAAGTCACTGGTCTGGACACCAGTATGTTAATGACAAGAGCAAGACATTTGCTCCATTCATTCTCTGCTGTCATCAACGTAAAACAATGACACACACACACAGGAAGCAGAGACTCCAAGTGGAGAAGCTTTCACCACACAAACAGCAGCAGAAGCACGTGAATACACCGAGGCATAGGGGACTAGCAAAATGTGCCCAAAACACAAAGGAACCAGTCGCTGGTTGGGGGACATGGCGTAACTCACATCAGCAAGGCGTCTGCGTGTTTCATCCATGGCACGAGCCATTTTCAGACTTGGTCTTTCTGAGCGGCTGTGGAAGGGGTCAACAAAAAGACAGATAGGAAGGTCATTGGACACAGAGTCAAACTGCCAGCCCTTATCCAAAGCAGTGTGGAGAGAAAGTGCACATTTGTTTGGGACAATGATGTTCTGTCAAAGTACTACGAACATCTTCGGTGTTTCACTTTGACCTGCCTGGCAGGTCAGAAAAAATAATGAAGGGATAAAACAAGACATCTGAGAGTCAATTTCACCCGACTACAAACCCTTTTTGTTTTTTAATATGCAGAAGAAATATTATCTTTCAGCAGACAGAATGTAGATAATTAATCTATTTTTCTACATGCATATGTTTGAAATGAAGTAGGAAAGTCATGATGCTGTTTTGAGTCACAACATAAACCGTTTATTAAAAGCCTTTTCCCACCTGAATGCAATATTAGACTACAACTATCTTCATGCAAAGGTTTTGAACCATATCTGAAACTGTAATATTCACAATTAGTATCATGCGAACAGAACAACAAAAAATGCATGGTATTTTGGGAAAAAGAGATGTGACATGAAAGAATTTTGGGAAAAGTAAGCAGCAGCACTAAAAACATCACATCCACAATAAAATCAAGGTTTGGAAATACTCAAAACCCCAAACATCTGACATCAAAGAACTTAAAGGGATCATGCAGCAAGCAAATGAAAAAAAAACAAACAAATGGGAAAAACGTTAATACTGAATATCATGAACAAAACCTGAACTTAGGGTAATGCAGGCTCGAAAACCCAGTGCATGGAAAAGCAAGGTCAAAGTAAAAGATGCACTCAAACAAACTCTTCAGTAACTTTCACAGTTCTAATCTATATTTTGTCTTGTTTACGCACAACCGTATGATCCTTACTTTAACGAATTATCCAATAAAAATCTTTACATCACTTCCATTAATAAACACCTTACATTTTAGAAAAATCATTCTTACAGTCACAAACGCACACTAAATAAATCATACAACAATCGTGGCAAGCAAATAACAAAAGACATTATTTCGGTCCAAGTTGATTTTGGCTCAATAAACTCGGATCTATCATTACAAATTCATTTTTCATATATGACATACTAAGGGTTTATTGAACTATTAAAAAAAAAAAAAAAAAAAGCGGCATTGATGTTTTTAAAAACATACAAAAAGCCACACTCTGTATTAATAAACTTGAAAAAAAAAGCTATTTTGATTGAAAATAATACAGCAGCATCTGACTGTACTTGGGGGGGGGGGGGGGGGGGGGGGGGTGGGGGTGGAATTCAGGCGTGAAAAGTCCTTCCAAAAAACATTTGATTAATGGCTTAACTCCTAGCTTTACACTCCACACATAAGCCAACAGGACTATACATAATACGCTTTAACCTCTTAATTTCCACCCCATAATGAGATTTTATCCAATCCCTTTACTCACTGATGAGGAAAAAGGATAGAGTTTTCATGCACTTTTCATGAAAGATCATAACAGCACAAAGAATCGATCAGTTCCCAGAAGAAGGATAACACAATACATGATAACAGAGGAGGAAGCACTGATAGCTCTCTTTGAACAAAGGAGGCGGATCAAGCACAAGGTTTTATTGCTGTGCGCGTCATCACCACTGGAATGGGCGACATTGCTCGGCACAACACAGCACAATCACCACAGCACAATACTCACATCAAACCAATTGTCAGGACGTGCACCACCTCCTCCCAGTCCTCCCCCACCTCTGAAAAAAGCAACTCACCAAGTTGAATTTGTTTGTTCCTACATTTCAAAGAATAAAAAAATCAAATCTGATTGTAACATCATGTACTATTACATTACTGACTGTGTAGGAGAAAATGTCCAAACTACCGTACTTAAAATTAATCAGTAGTGACTTCTGTGATAAACTTTTTACACACTGTTATAAAGTATGTTAGAACAATATTAGACAATGGCTTATAAAATAATTATAGAAAGCTGCAGAACTGCAAGAAAGTTGCTTAACTTCTGCCTCCTGGTAATGTAATATTGTTTTTATTACTATAGTGTATGTATACCTATGTACGTAAGTATATGTGTGAGACTGCAAGAGTGTGCATGACTGCACACACTTGTGCCAAAGGTGTGTGTGTGTGTGTGGTGTGTGTGTTGTGTTGTGTGTGTGTGTGTGTGTGTGTGTGTGTGTGTGTGTGTGTGTGTGTGTTTTCTAGTGAGAGGTGTATAGGGACAAACAGGTATATGAATCAAAAGGTATAAGACATCTAAAGTCTGGATAGATGGACATATTTACCACGTACACAATTAACATCAGAAAGTTCTTTTTTTCCTTTGTCCTCCTTACATCAGCACAAGATCACAACCATCCTCATAATGGAAGTAAATATGAAATGACATAGGAAACAGTAAACAACAAACAAGTAGGGTACTCCTGCTCCCACAAGGAAACAAATACACACCCATAACTCAAAAGGAGTCTCCAAAGAACAAACTTGTTTGTCTGTGTGCTCTGTGCCGTCGTATCTGCTAGGTGATTCAGTGTCACAGCAGCATTCCTTTGGAGTTATGGGTGTGTCGTTGTTTCATTGTGGGAGCAAGGGTTACCCTACTTGTTTGCTGTCATCTTCACAATGCTTTTTACTTACCGACCAGCCCCAAACTGAGATCGGGACAGAAATCTGGATGAGAGGCTGAGACGAGGTGAGAAAGGCATGCTTGAGGGATCACCGACTTCTGCTGCTCTCTCCAATGTTGCCACCTGCTGGGCAAATTTGTCCATGGCCACTGGCGTGAAGCTGACGCTCTCAAAGTTCTCCTTTAGAAACTGCTCCTGCACGAAATATGTACATGTGAATGTGCGTGCATTCTGTTGCTTTGGTCAGCACAAAATCTTAACAACACTAACTCTCACACATGATCATCCATGCATGCCATTAACCCTCTTTCTTACATACCTGTAGCACCTGCTGCCTGCTACCACAGCCACCAGATTTCATACTAGGAGGAACATGGCACATGTGCACTCTATTTTTTCCATGGATCTGCTGGCCTCATTTTTAACACACAGAAGCAGTGAGCTAGTTGTACTACCCACCATAGTCCAGTGAAATTTCTGGACAGTTCAGAAATGATATTCAGAACTATACTGAAGTTAGTCTTAATGTGCAACAACTGATAGCAGTTGTGTGACTTTCATGAAAAGTCCAGCAGAGCATGTCAGACAGAGGAAGCTGTATGTCAGATAGACCTCAACTTTCGCATTACACTCAGGCATGCTTACCCCAAAATTTGTTAAAGTGTCTAGTGACCTCATCGGCAAGTTCATGTTCACTACCAGCTCCACCATCATCAATTCTCCACGCGTGACATCCAAGTTACTGTTCGTTGAACTTGAAGATTCACTGGTGTTTGGTTTAGTGAAAAAGTCACTGATTTTTGGCGTTTTTGTGTTGTCTGTTGAGTCTGACGGCAATGCATACCAAACATGTTTTGTCTGAGTTGATGTGGCACCAACAGTCATCTCTGCTGCCAGATTTCACTGAGAAATCATACATACACGTCTTGCAGAAGGCAAACGAAACTCCTTTCCTCGCCTTTTTGTAGACAAGGCCACTTTTGCTAGAATTCTTTTTTGAAGACACAACCTCGCTTCACGGTCGTTTTCTTCTTCTTTTCACTCCTTTCTGACCCATCCGAAGAGTCAGAATCTGACTCTGTGTCAACATCATGTCTCCTCTTCAACGCCATGTTCTGACTTGAAAGTAAAAGCGAGGGTTTTTTTTTTTTTTTTTTTTTTGCGCGCATGCATATTACATCTACTCATTCTAGCAGACGATATTCTTGGCTCAGTTCTGTGCAGCATGATAAGAACTGCTTTTTAACTCCCTTCCCCCCCCCCCCCCCTCCCCCCAAGACGCCCAATTTTTTTTTTTTCCGGGATGTGTATTGCAAATCCGGGATTTCCAGGACAGTGGCTTCTAAAATCAACTTTTCATTTTATAGAATGAGACCTCAGCTTTCACTTTACACTGCCATGAGGCCTCAGCTTTCACTTTACACTGCCATGAGGCCTCAGTTTCCACTTTACACTGCCATGAGGCCTCAGCTTTCACTTTACACTGTCATGAGGCCTCAGTTTCCACTTTACACTGCCATGAGGCCTCAGTTTCCACTTTACACTGCCATGTGTATGAACACTGAACTTAAAAGTCCATGGCCCATTCAGTGACATTTGTGACAGTGACACACATTTCACTACCAGACTGACAAAATGTGGTTCATGTAACAGAACTCAGTATTGTGATTTTTATCAGCCACATTTAATTAATCTAGAGCTTACTTCACCTTGAACTCAGTATTGTGATTTTATCAGTCACATTTAATTAATCAAGAGCTTACTTCACCTTTGTGACAAAGACATAGATAACGGACATCCATTCTGCGGCCACAAATTGCTAAAATACCCGAAATCTTGTGTCAGAGAAGCTAAACTTCAAGTGAGATGGTTCATTCAACCTGAACCCTAAAAATTCCACAAGATGGGCGATTCTTAAGGACTGACCTTGTCCGGAGTGCGTGGCATGAATTCTCGCTCAGGGTCAGAAGGCGTGCTGGCAGAAGACGTAGGCAATGTCTCTTCGTTGCCTTCCTCGTCATCCTGGTCCTCAAGGGACACATGGTCTGTGCTCTCTGAATCTGAGGTCACACAGGCAATGCACTATTCCTTTAATTTTCAAAGCTAGGTGACTGAAGGCAGAAACTGAAACAAAGTGAAGGTCAAAAAAAAAAAAAAAAAAAAGAAAAAAAGTGCACCCAATTTGAGACGATAATGACTGCTCGTTTTCTGTTTTCATTGTCTTGAATGTTGTCCATCTTCCCTGAAGATAACCAAAGAGGGCTCGAAAACATTTCGTGTTTTGTCTTGTTAATTTGTTTGTGCTTTTAGTCTGGCAGAATAGCAAATTTTCTTTTAAGAATGATTCTTTTATTTCTTTATATGTAACAAAAATTTTTTTTAACCCTTTCCCTGCCACAGCATAAGCGCTTTTCTGTATTGCTGAGTGCCGGGGCTTTTTGCAGTAGGTTCACTCTTCTGTTCAGTACTCATTCATTTATTGAGATATCTCTTAGATTTTTTGCCTTTTTTTTTTTCATACCCTGTGCTATGATGTGGTGTCATAATAATTTGATTTTGCTGGTCATTAGTATGATAAAAATCAACTGTTTTAGTAATAAGTAGTCCGTAGCAGACACGGTTACGGGCGTACAAGATTGTGAAAAAACAACCCCGTAATAGACACGGGGCAAGCAGGGGAGAGGTTAAAGGGTATCTTAATGCCTGGAGAGACACTGTGGGTATGATCTTCTCTCTCCGAATCTGAAGTTACACATGCAAAATGTCACTGCTTTATTGCTCAAATTTCTGGTTCACTTCAGTAACAGATCCTGAAACTGCAAGCATGGCCAAAGTTTCTCAAGCATGACATCAACCATACTAATGAGTGCCCTTATGGGCCAGACACTGCAAGTATGTCTGACCCATGCTCTCTGAACCTGAGGTCATGCACATTACCAATAATGGATCGCTTCTGCAGCAGATCAAGAAACTGCCAGTGCTTGCTCAAAACCAGTCAACCAAATGGAGAGTCTGAAAAAGAACACTGGAATATGAAAATTAACCAGAAGTAACAAGAAATATATGTCAAGCTGTTTCATTTTGTTTCATTTGTTTGCTTTCAATTTCTAAGGGGAATAATGATAAATCAAAATTAATCAGATACATTTTCTCAAAGCACGTGTCCTATGGCAGTGCCTATTATGGACTGAATGATTAAACATACACAAAATGTGCAGATGCACACACACACACACACACACACACACACACACACACACACACCACAAACGGTAACTCTCATATTCATATAGACACATTAATAAGCTTTATACCTTCATCCAGGTTGATACTTAAGGTTCTCCTTGCTGTTTTCTTCCCCCCATCTGATGCAAACACCTTAAAACTGCTGTAAAAAGAAAGGAAGACAGACAGAGTTACTTGCATTCATAGTGTTTTTGATGAAAAGTGGACCATACACAAAATAATCCATAAAATAAATAATAATTCAATCTGAAAAAAAATTCTACAATCATGTCACCTTCCTCCAGAGCATCTATCTGCCCATGCACACACACACACACACACACACACACACACACACACACACCACACACACACACATATATATATGTGTGTATATATATATATATATATATGCATGGTCATATTAAAAAAAAATCTTTCTTTCAATGTTGTAAAGGTAGGGATGATTTTAACAATAGACAATAAACTGACCAAATTGCTGACACAATTGAAAATTTACATTAATCTATATCAAACATAACTGGCTCAGCCGTATGTCTCTATTTTGAATTGCTTCATTTACTGTCTCTTGTGGCCATTACTAATTTAATCTCACTTCTAAATCACATGCACAAATAAAAAGCAGACATTAACGAAAATGATGTGACCTAATAACACTATAATAAGAAAAAAGCAACCATAATAAGGCAGAATGTCAGGTAACATTTCTCTTTAGTCATGTCCAAGAATGGTCCTGGAATAGTGAAGTTAATTGCAGCCCCCTGTCATCAGTTGAACTAATGAAATGAAAAAGACAATGAGCGTTTTTTCATTTGAATGTCACTTGCTGAAATGATTTCCAAGATGTATCAATCATGCTGACTTTGGTGACATATACTTATTCCCTGATAATTCTTGTCCATTAAAAGCATAAGTATAAATATATTGAAGTATTTACAGTTTTCTTAATGCTGAACTAAACAGAAAATTTTATTGTCACAGATTTGACAAATGGTGAAAATGTGCACTGGTTCTTGTTTTTTTTCCTTTATTCCATACTCGCCTCATTGCTGAAAGGAGGTAAGTGTAAAACCGTAATTTCTGAAAGTCACAATGCTAATATTCCTAACCACAGCTATATACCATCTTAAAATCCCCAAATACAGCGACTGTGATTTTAACCAGCAGTAACTACTGAGAACTAAAAAAACAACAACAAAGAAATACTAACAAACTGATGATTAAAAACTACTGAGAACCAAAGAAGAAATACTGATAAACTGACTTCTGTTAATTTCATTGCTGGAACCTGTCCAGTCACTTTTCATTGAAACAAGTTGGAAACACGCACACACAAAAACCCATGTTCCCACAGCACCATTCACTGTCTTCCTAGACTACTGTAAACTAAAGAAAGCTGTACTCCTCAAGATGCAGAACAACAGTAGCCTTTCATTGTGTGCATCTTTGGTTGAGTCAGTGTCTTGAGCAGCATTGTATATCAAACTGTCACAACAGATTTCTCTGAATGAAATTTGAGTTGCTGTTCACTGGAAGGAGCCTATCACCATACTACAGTTCCTCCCTTTTAATGTTCTTTATTGTCTGCATGTGTTTCTGACCACCTGTCAAAGAGAATTTTGCTATGGACAACACTTCTTACTATGGTTTTTATTACTTTTGTTGAATGCATGTTGCGTACTGGATCTCTGTTTACTGTCTCGTCTGCAAGACGTGCACTCAGACCACCACCTCAGGACTAGTGGAAAGTGGAATGATGACAGAAACTATCAGATTTCAATTTTCTTTTTTTTCAATGTGAGGCAGAAAGGAAAGAAAGATGGAGAGATAAAGAAAAAAAAAGAAAAAAAAAAAGAGACAGTGAACAAAAGAAACAGTAAAAGAAAAAAAAAGTGGAAAAAAATGAAATAAAGAGAGAAAGAAACTTTGATCATCAAATCAAAACAGTTTGATGAAAAAACAATCATGTACCTTGCAAAAGTGTCCACCGACTCTGGTTCACTGGGTGGATAAATGACTTCCGTAGTTTCCGACCATGAATCCAGATCATCGGTGTCATCAAAGTCAAGGCTGTTAGCTTCATTGCCCAGAGAGAGTCTACTGCCCCAACGGCGAGGGTCAGGGCCACCTGATCTCCTACCCAACGGATCACTTTGTCGCATCTTTCGTCTGTCCTCATGCTGCAAAACATTTTTTTTCACAGTTAACATTTCATTTTTTTTTCTTGCAATATCAGTCTATCAAGATCAATGTGTCAAATCTGATTAACAGCAATAACAAATCTACAAAAGGTAATATGTAACAGTCAAGATTATCAAGAAATGGAAACATTACTCATGACAACATAAATCAATTCAAAGCACTACTACATTAACCAATTTAATAAATTTGGAATTAACAGGCTGAATCAATTCATTATCATTGCTTTCACAGTCCTATTTCTTCTTATCAGAAACATACAGACATGTGCTGGCACGTGCATGTGGAAAAAAAAAGAAGAAGAAGAAAGAAGAAGAAGAAGACTTAACTCTTTCTATATGCATCTAAAATTCCAAATTCTATCGCACTATCCAGCAATGCAACTGATACTATCTCTGCTTGCTAAGTCAAACACTCGCTCGTTTTTCCAGTGATACATGAAATACTAGTCTTCTCCGTTTGTCCCTTAAATGTGGCTAACATAATCAGTCCTCATATTTCAACATGCCATGCAGCTCCTAGAACTGGAATCTGTCTCAGCATGGCAACCCAGGCACGCTGAGGTTGTTCAGACTTTTCATCCACACAGGCATTCACCCCTCCGAGAAGTCTTTAGCCCTTCTAATGCCCACTCAAGATAAAAGGGACCCGTTTTATTAGCTTGACTGTTGTTAATATACACAGGCAACAGGGCATGAAGCAGTCTGTCCTTTTACAAAAAGCTCCATGTTAATCATTCCACTAACCACCACCACCCCCTCCCCCCCAACCTTTTCCTTCTCCTCTGCTACTATCAACCCCTTGCCATCTGCTTCGAGGTACGTGGGAGAGAAAATATTGCCAACGTTTAGATCTGTCATGTTCTTTCTTCTGCGAGGTCAATTAACCTGAGTCATGTGGTTTCGATGAATAGGGCAGAACGACTGGTCACTATCTGATGTTCTCCGTGTCTGTGCTTGTCGCAGTAAAGGCTGAACTTTATGACAAGATAATGAGAACCTAATGATTGTTTATGTCCTGGTACAATTTTTCCCTTCCATGTTTATAACTTCTGGGTTTGAGAATGGGCATGTTCTTCAAAGGAAGAAGACAGACTGACTCTGACCAAAAAGACTCAATAAACAGAGATGGAACTCTGAACAGAACAGTCAGGCCAAGCAAAGGATTAAGTTTTCATAGTAACAATTCACCATGGCTTTTTGGGTGAAAAAGGGAAGAATGAAACTCTGTATACAACAGTCAGGTCACGTAAAGGACCAAGTTTTCACACTATCAACTTATATGATGACTTCTGGGAGAAAGAGAGAAGAAATGCAGTCACTTTGGCTTGACAATTAACTACTTTCGAGTCAGACAGAACACCTGCGCTGTAAAATAATTTTTCAAATTTCAAAGGGACATGCAAAATTGGGTCACATATAAGAAGGTTTTCTTAAGATTTTTCAGCAACTGGCAAATGGCAATGGTTGAGTTTAAGTATTCTCCCTACTTGTGTTTAAATTTGTGAAGTTCATACACATAAGAGCTGCGCACATTCGGAGTCTGTAGTCTAATCTCTCTGTTACTGTGCTAAATCAAAATCAAAACACACACACACACACACACACACACACACACACACACACACGGAGAGAAAAACAATTCATCCCAAAAGTGTCTTAAAGACAGGAAATTACAACTCACATATACAGTGAAATGAAAGAGAAATGGGCAGACAATGAAGAACGTTGAAGAAAAAGAATAAATGAAAGTGAAATGGTTGTACAAAAAAAGGATAAAAACAAACAAACATACAAATGCCACCCCTCCCCCCTTTTCTTTTTTTTTGTTTTGTTGGTGTGTAAAGAAGCATTCAACGCAAAAAATAAGTCAACAAACTGAAGTCACATGTCACAATGACCTTAACTCTCATCTCAATTTCTCCGATATAGAGTAATAAGTAATCCATCTTTTTTTTTTTTTTTTTTTTTTTAAAGTTTTTCTGAAATTACCAAAACTTTAATCCTGGTCAAATAATAGACACAGCTGGTTTTATGAATTCAACAACTGTCAGTCAACACCAGGTTCTAAGTCTCATCCTTCCGGTAACTTTTCATTTATTTCTGTTTGACACTGGAGACTCAAATGACTTGATCAAGCAACACATAAAACCTAATCAGCTCACCTTTTTCTCCTGTCTTTTTTCTCCTGTCTTAATTAATTGCTTGGTTCTCTATAAAGGCAGTTCCACACAATTCCACAAACACACAAGATTTAGTTCAGATTAATCATGTATATCTTACATGTGATCCTTCAGTAGTGTTTGGTTTTAATAAAACTTAAGAACATTTTATCAAAAACAAAAAAGAAGAAGAAGAAGAAGAGGAAATGTTGGATTAAGGACACAGAGTATTTTCTTTTGGAAGAAAAACTGTAATAGGCTGGCTCTTTCTTGTGTGTGTGTGTGCGCGCGCGTGCATGTGCGTGTGTGTGTGTGTGTGTGTGTGTGTGTGCATGCGTGTGTGCGTGCGTGCATGCGTGTGTGTGCGCGCATGTGTGTATGTGCATGCGTGTGTGTGTGCATGTTGCATGTGTGTGCCTGCGCACACACGTTTTTCTTGTGTGCCCACATGTGCCTGCTTTCAAGTCTCTCCATCTTATCTTATCTGTGCAGGAATACAATGTGAAAAAAATGATTCAGCCAAAACTGCTTTTCTGAACAGCAAGACTCAGTGAGACATGTCACTGCTAGGTGATGATTGTGAGATTATCCAAAGCTCACTGGGTGGAATGTAATCTTTTGTTCTATTTATTTAGCCTGGTAACTGCTAAGAAATCCATGAAGAGGTCCTCTCAATTAACCTCTCAAATCAAGACCGCTTTGACCACAAGGCTTCTTTCTGAAATTACTCACTCATGCCCAACATAAAGAGAGACCTAGGAGTGAGGAACTGACCTACACACCAGCACTAAGACAAAGAGACAGATGATACAAAGAGAGACCTAGGAGTGAGGAACTGACCTACACACCAGCACTAAGACAAAGAGACAGATGATACAAAGAGAGACCTAGGAGTGAGTAACTGACCTACACACCAGCACTAAGACAAAGAGACAGATGATACAAAGAGAGACCCAGGATTGAGTAACTGACCTACATACCAGCACTAAGACAAAGAGACAGATGATACAAAGAGAGACCTAGGAGTGAGTAACTGACCTACACACCAGCACTAAGACAAAGAGACAGATGCTCAAAGAGAGACCTTGGAGTAACTGACCTACAGACCAACAGCACTAAGACAGACAGATGATCGATCAACTGTGGAGAGTGAAAAACAGACCTACTGAGATAAAAGGAGACTATCTCTTTGATTCAGAGACAGAAGACTGACTGAAAGGACAGTGACTGACAGAGCCATATAGATATAGAAGGAGACCAGCTGCAAGACACATGGACAATCAGTGACAGAGGATAGTGAGCAACAGATCAATACGGACAGAAGGAGACCAGCTGTAAGACACATAGAACAGATAATGACTGACAGAGTAGAATAAGTGACCAACTCACCAAGATAGAAGCAGATCATCAAACAAGACACACAGACAATGACTGACAGAGCAGAGTGAGTGATAGACCTACAGAGATGGAAGGAGACCAACACAGAGACACAGAGAAAAATTACCGGCAGAGAACACTGAGTGACAGACCCGCACAAATAAGAGGAGACCTGTAGCAAGAACACACAGAACTGACAAGGAGAGTATGCAACAGACCCACAGAGATGGGAAGAATTCAGAAGCAATACAGGTAGACTGATGATCTGATGAGGAAGAATGAGCAACAGATCCACAGTTTGACAGAGATGTATGGGAAACAGCAGCAATACATATAGACAGACGATCGACAGAGGAGAGAGAGCAAAAGACCCCACAGAAATGGAAGGAGAAGAAAAGCAGCAAAACCCATAGACAATCGACTGAGGCAAGTAAGGCGACAGACCTACAGAGACAGGAGAAGACCAGCAGCCAGACACACAGACAGACAGATGATGAACAGAGGAGAGTGAGCAATAGACCAACAGTCATACGAGACAATCATTAAAACAAACCAGCAGGTGCCACATCAGTACTTACGTCTGAGGAGCTTCGATCACTCTCGGCAGATGTGCCTGGAAGCTTTCTTCTTCATGAAGGCTGGAAAGAAGTCCTCTTCATCATCGATGTTTGTTTCATCATCGTCATCAATAATTGGAATGTTCTGGAATGGAAAGTACATGGTTTCATTCTTCTTTTATAAATAAATGCATTTTAAAGGACAACTCTGTCCCAAAAAAATCACATTCTTGATGATTGTAGATACAACTTTCATTTTTTTTAATATCAAACATGAATGCATTTTTATCACTCCTCACACATGCAGACACACACACAAGTGGAATGTTCTGGAATGGAAAGTACATGGTTTCATTCTTCTTTTACAAATAAATGCATTTAAAGGACAACTCTGTCAAAAAAAAAAAAATCATATTCTGTGGTGGATTGTAGGTATTATAACTTTCATTTTTTTAATATCAAACATAATTGCATTTATCACTCCTCTCTCACACACACACACACACACACACACACATAGTGGGAATGAAAGATTTAGGAAATGTGTGTGTGTGTGTGTGTGTGTGTGTGTGTGTGTGTGTGTGTGTGTGTGTGTGTGTGAGAGAGAGAGAGAGAGAGAGAGAGAGAGAGAGTGAGATAGAGAAAGTGAGAAAGACCTGCAGTCTGATCTTTTATTCATGCATAGACCACTGTCCCTAGAGAAGGATATAGAGGGATTAGCCTTTAATAACAGAGACAGAGTCAGAGGGAGAGAGACATGGACACACAGACACAGTGAGAGACAAGCGGGTAAGTGAGAGAGAGAGAGAGAGAGAGAGAGAAAGAGTAAACACTGAACAAAAAAGAATTGCATACGATGACATATCTTTGTTTTCTCCCATCCCCTTGATACCTCTTTCCCATTTAGCGAGTGGAGGGCACAGATTGGCGAGAAGAAACCACTAACCTTCATTAACTATACATAACCTTACATAAGCTCCTATACATTTTTAAAGACCAGACAAAATCAAATAAGATGACTTTTAAACACACACATGCACAAGAAACAAACGGATAGGTGAGGGGTAGCGGGTGGGTGGAAGCAAGGGGGAAGGGGGGGGGGGGGGGGGGGGGGTAGAGAGAACTTCACAATCAGATAACTAACCCCCCCCCCCCACTTCCTCCCTGATCCCACACCACGTGCTGCCCTTCCACAAAGGTATTTCAAGAGACATTATCACAGTTGTACAATTCAGTGATAATCCTTTGGCCAACAGTCTCCCAGCAAAATGACGAAGGGTTTGGCTGCTCACTGAATAAGGGGAATACCAGACATGAGGGTTGCCCTAAAGACCCACAATAGCATGGAAAGACTTAATGTGTCAGTCAACATCAGCACCCTTCCTCCCTCTCCCCCACCCCTTACTCCTCCCTTCCCACCCATATACACTGACTCATCCTCTCACGTTGGCTGTAAACATAAACCCTCAATCCATAATGTTTCATGTCAAAAGAAGTTGGCAAAACCAACATTGCTACTCTTCAATCATTTGTCAATGATAAAGAGTATTTTGCCAGGAGGGAGCTCACAGGTTTTCTTTGAAAGTAAATGTAGCATCTGGCTGTCTTTGCTCAAGTTTTCTATGTACATTTGTTTCAATCTATGATTTGTACAGCTCATTTATAAATTCATATGATTTTTTTTCCATTAGAGGTCTTTGGATTAAAAAAAAAAAAAAAGAAGAAAAACTTGATGGTCCAGACCTAACACCATTTTCTTCCTCCCCATACTTCACAATATTAACTCCATACTTCTAGCCTAATGCCCACCATTCTCTCCCTGTAGCCTTTCCATAAGCACATATTAACTGACCAGTCTTACAGCAAAAATACACAAATAAATTTGAGACAAGCTACTGATGAGAAAGACAGAGAAATTGATAGTCAGAATGGAGGTAGTAAATCCATAAAAGGCACACCGTAAATTTGAATCAAGGGTACTTTTAAACACGCACATGCACAAAGAAACAGACAGACAGGTGAGGGATAAAGGGTAGGGTGGAAGGAATTGGGGGGAGGGGGGGGGGAGAACTTCACAATCAAATTAAGCTCCCTGATCCCACACCACGTGCTGCCCTTCCAGGAAGGTACTTCAAGAGACATTATCCCAGTTGTACAATTCAGTGACAATCTTAAGGTCAACTGTCTCTTGGCAAAATGGCAAAAGGGCTTGGCTCCACACTGAACTGCCCTAAAGACCCACAACAGCATGGGAGGAGTTGATCTGTAGTCAACATCAGCAGTCTGTTTCCCACTCCCAACCACCCCCACCCCTCCTTTCCCATCTGTACACAGAGACTCATCCTCTCACAATATCTTTCACTGCTCTAATCTTAAACCCTCAATCCATAATGTTTCATTTCAAAATAAGTACACAAAAGCAATGCTACCATTAGATCATTTGTTAATATAACAAGCATTTTGCAAGGAGGGAGCTCACAGCTTTTTTTTTTTTTTTTTTAAAGTAAATGTAGCACCTGGCTGTCTTTACTTTAGTCTTCTACGTATGATTTGATCTGCTCATACAAAAATTCATAAGCATGTCTAATGTCTCTGGATTCAAGAATTTCAAAACAAAACATGATGGTCAAAAACTAACAGCATTTTTCTTCTTCCTCCTCATACTTTATAATTATAAATACTAACACTACACCTCTAGATTAATGCCTACCAACTTCTCCCTGTATCGTTTTCATAAGCACAAATACACAGAAGCTGTCTAACACTGATCATCTACAAATAAATTTGTGACTTGTTTCTGTTGAGAAAGGGCAGAGAGCATGACAGATAATTGGAAAACA
The DNA here is from genome assembly GCA_016801955.1 of Conus betulinus. NCBI lineage: Eukaryota > Metazoa > Mollusca > Gastropoda > Neogastropoda > Conidae > Conus > Conus betulinus. Next base: position 33,782 of record JADBJO010013164.1, read on the forward strand.
GTAAATCAGTAAAAGCTACACTGTCAAACGTTTGTCCATCTTTATAATTACAGATAGTCCCCTCTCGTATCACTTAGTAATGTATTACTAACATTCTAGTCAAAGGTCTTCACTCCACTCCAGGGTGATCCAGCACAGGTGGGTTGCCATTCCAGGCAAGTGGAGGTGTGGGGGCCTACCTCTCACTATGCCGACACTACCAGAATGACAACACATCTGTGAACTGCCAAATCTGTTCACCTGTTCTTTGGCTCATTTAGGCAGTCTAGGGGTTCTTGACAATCTCTACCTCCTATTTCACAAATGCTTAGGCCCTTTCTTTCTCCTTTGAAAGCTCATGAAGATTCAGTGATAACAAGCACGAAAATAAATGATGACATACTAATGTGCTTCTTCACACCCTAACGGTTTCTCACTTCACTTCAATGTTATGCCTGCCCCTGAATATGACATGAAAATAATTCTCCCCACATTTTTATACCATCACCCCCCCCCCCCCCCCCCCCCCCCCTGAAAAATCAGTCCTGCTTTCGTTCTGCTCCCCATGAGTTCAGAATTACTAATTAGGGTCTCTAGACTAACCACAAATCTAATCATTCATTTAGAAAATAAAAGTATCTAATCATTAACTTTCCGGCAAAACAACTGAAAAGATTACAATCTCTAACCAGTTCTTTTTTGTTTTCTTTTCTTTTCTTTTTCTCTTACTGATAAAAGATGGGAAGAAAGAATGGGAGGGGCATGGCACTGCTATATTTTCATGGAGCACAAAAACTACACTTGGCCGTCAGCACAAGCCAGAGCTGGGAAAGGAAGGACTGAGGCGAGCGGACATCGTGAGGACAGGTCTAAAGCGACGGGAAGGGGTGGTGGAGTTACGAAATGGGGGGGGGGGGGGCAAGAACGAGCACTTGGCTGGGAAAAAAAAATTCTCGGGCCCCTCCTCTACACATTATGACCATTTCTTCTCTCCCATCTTCCCTCTGTCTCCACACCATGGCAACCTAGCGGCCAGCCTTGCCCAATGCGCTCCTATCATATATGGAGTGAGCCAATGTGTGTGCGCTGTCAGGCTGACAGGAAGAGGTTATATATATATGCGAGTCCGTAAGAAAACTCAACAGAGGTTGCAATCTGTCTTATGCGACTTCAGCTGAACGCCCAAGAATCTCAGTGTGTGGAATTCTGAGACATGCATCTGTGCGGGATCCAGACTAGTTTCAAACTGCTAAAAATTATTAAAAAAAAAAAAAAAGAAGAAGAAGAAGTTTCTCTCGACATGTGACACTGGCCAAGTTCAAACTAAACGTGACCCACTTTTTCACCAGATGTCGGAATTTCACTGCAAATTGATGTCAACAAAACTGGTACATAACTGTGAAATCGATGTCCATGTAAGTAGTATACAGTATTATCATACAAATACAATTAACTGGAACTACCAGAACATAGCTTACCCTGGAAGGTCTTTACGTCAAAACTCAAGTTTTGTCCAAAACAGAATCTAACCAGCAAAGGATTCATTTTTTTCAATAAACGTGTAACATTTACCTTTTTCATATCCAAACAGCATACTTTGGTTTAAAAAAAAAAAAAAAGAAAAAGAAAAAAAAAAAACTGCATGACAAAGTGTTTTTAAATGGTTAATGACTGAATGTAAGCTCCTCCCTGCGCCTAACATCCAGTAAAGATACAAACTAGCAAAGTAAATAAATATGAAGTAGAGAAAGAAAGGAAAACAAAAACTGAGAAATGCCACTCACAGCAAATATGGTAGGGAAAACATTCAATAAAAGAATAATGATATATCAAATGAAGATCGACAACAAAGAAGACCCGAACGCACATAATAATAAAACGACTAACCATCAGGTCGAAATGAGACAGGGCGCGCGCATGTACGCCGTATGCACTGAGAGAGAGAGAGAGAGAGAGAGAGAGAGAGAGAGAGAGAGAGAGAGAGAGAGAGAGCTAGCTGCTCCTGTCTCTCTCTTTTTTCACCGGGCATCTCTCTTCTGACTTTTCTCCACCCCTCCCTCTTCCACCCCATCCTGACGAATATCTAACTATTTACACTTGCAGGTTAAAGGAGTAGAAAATGATGAAGAGGACACTGATGATGGTGATGATGATGATGATGATGATGATATTGACGGACAATAACCGTGGAACAAGGGAGGACAGCGGAATAAAGTGTGTGTGTGTGTGGGTGGGGGGGGGGGGGGGGGGGGGCACGGAGCGGGGATGGGAGTAAGACAGAATGACGGACAGAGAGACACAGACATGAGCGGCTCACCTTGGCGGGTGTATGTTGCGTCAGGACCACCGTTTCCCGCCTGAGGTCCGGCATGGAGGCCGCCAGGTCCCCTCCTCCCTGAAGGCCCCTGCTTCCGTCAGCCGCCTGCCATCTGCACAACACACACCGCACACGCCCCTGCTCAGTCTGAGGCCATGCCGGCACAGCTGTTGGGTATTGTGAGGAGAAGCTCCCCATGAAACACGTTTCCTGCTGCTCGCTGTGGTGATGACAGGCCCGAGAGATGATCGTGCGTCGTTGGTGCACAGACTATCTGATGGGTGCATACTTTTCGTTTGCTTTTGAGTGGACGTTCCATGCTCGCGGACGATCTTCCACGGAGGTGAGTGGCTAGACGTACAACGATGAGATGGTTTGTTTTCCTGTACTTTGTAACGTGGTGCCGTGTCTGGTCTCGTGCATATCTATCTGTCAAACTTGACGCATAAGATTGGGGCTGCATGGACGGGTATTCCAAGTGTCTGTTTCATTGTAAAAGCAAACGCTGGGTGGACGGGTTTTCGTCTTTTCTACGTAACTGTTTGCGAACATACTCTCCTGCCCTGTAAGTACTGTCATAATGATCTGCTAAGGAAGCCGTATCCCAGTTAAATGGCACCCCATCCAGGCGATGATCGTTTGTCGTCTGAATCTCAAGATCTCTCCAGCTGCTGTTCATCTGATTGCTCACATCACGCAGCACTTTGCTGCTCCATACCACCGAGCAGTTTTCGTGACCGTCTCTTCTGCTGTTGCCTGAATGATACAGGACAGATGATGCCCGGTGAAGAGGCAGTCTCTGACGATCCATGGCTGATAACCCCAGGTCTTTCAATAAACCTCTCATCCGATTTAGGAACGACACTGTGGGCTTCTTGGGTAGCCACAGACATCAGACTTGAATTTTTGTTGGTTGACCGTAGCTTAACAAAGGGCTGGGCGACCGCAGGGGCTGGGGGTGGGTCTGGAACAAACCGTCGGGGCTGCAGCTGGTACATCGAGAAGTTGCCCCGAAGTTATTCCCTCCCATGACAAAGAGGCTGGCCATTTTGGCTGCAAGTTCAATTTCAGACAAAGTCAAACTTCCCAGTAAGGAACACACACCCATGTGAAACCGCTTCTTTGGGTGGTCAGTTTACTCACAGCAGTAATGCACACTGACGACAATAACATGCACAACAGAAAGCAAACTCATGTTGTAGAATGAGGCACGGGAAAGTTGCTCGTCACTTTCGGCGCACCATTGGAACATGTCAGATCTCCTAAAGAAAACACATTATCCCGTTCTCTGCAAATCCATGCTTCCTCCCGTACTTCAGACAATAAGACTGTAAACAGTGCCCATGCCACTCGTGCCTCAAGTCTTATCGTACTATTACATGAACACCAGCACTCATAAATAACGGTGCACCTCCACAGGAAG